>OVBE01000718.1:0-45234 GCA_900406425.1 Iberis pinnata
TAGTAAGACAATTAGATAGAGAAACTTACATATATATAGTCTTCAGAACTTGTTCCCTTGTCCACAATAACTCTATCAACAGGCCATGCAATCTTGCATCCCACAGCTAGACAAATTGATGCTACTGACTCTGATATAGGCCTCCAGAGAGCAGCTTCAGGTGTGATTGCANAGTAATGGCTACCGCAGAAGGACCAATTGGTAGCCTACCAACTTTGTAGTAGGGATCAGCAGAGCAAAATGAACCTTCCCCAATCACAACTTTGTACTCTCACACCTTCTTTCAAATTAGAAACACCCTCAGATGTTTCAGTACCACCAGTGGTTGTCTGAAACATGGCCACTGATTTAATTAACAAATTAGGAAGCTGATTGGAACTGATATGAAAATATAATTACCTTATTTCTTATTGAATCCATTACAAGCCCTTTCAAATTTTCAATCTGACATTGCAAACTAGCAATCTTTAAGTCTCTAGCTTGCATAAATGATAGCTTAGTAGAACTGATCCCTCTGCTATTCCCTCTCACTCTTCCATGTCTCTCTTTTCCCCAAACCTTGCTCACTACATCTTCCTTGAAGTTATCACATGATGTAGAGTCCATTTTACTATCGAGTGACTGTATATGTTCTTAATATCAATATTTTACACACAAGATATAAGAATGATCAGTTATATATATAACAATGTAGTAACAAGTTTCATAACTACTTACAACAGTGTTAACAAATTCAGGCTTCAAAGCTCTATCATCCGCATGTGTGTGTCCGACAATCCAAATCTGACTCCTACTAATTTTCCTTGGATCTAGACTCTTCATTTTCTTTATAACAAAAAAGATAAAATACTGTCTTTTACGTAGGATTTAATTGAAAATTCATTTTAATTACCATTTCATAAGCTAATCTAAGCACCCCTTTGCGACTTGTTGTGTGAGGTATCTGTTTTTGTCTCAGCTCTTTGTACTTCGCACTTGTTTCCTACAACAACAATACTTAATTAAAGCTAAAAGACATATAAAGAAGACAATATGACCATTACAGCAACATTAACAACCTTGAACGTGTGAGAGGTCTTGCTCCTAACCCATGGATTCCATACTTGAGAAGATGGGATGTTGCTGGGTTTTAAAGGAGTCCTCTCAGCAACACTTTTGACATTTCTTACTTGTGCCACCAGCCTTGACTTCCCAGTCCTCCACAAACATCCCATATGCTTCATAAGAACCTCTTTCTGCCAATCTTCTTTCATTTCAAACCCTCCTGCATCAAATTATGCTAAAATGAACACTTATCTTGGATCAAGATAAATTGCTTAAATTGTCAAACATACCAGAATCTCCTCCCACATGGTATCCTTAGATACTTGATCAAGTTTTCTCCAGTCAGGCAATGTAACTGGAACATGTTCTCTCACCAGAGGACCAAGAAAAGATGACAATGTAACAGAACCAGGTCCAACATGTTCACCATACTCATTGAAATACACTGAGACCCTTTCATTAGGATCTGTAGCCATTGTACGCATCTTTGTTGGTCCTCTTCTCTTTTTTCCTTCACTTCATTAGCCGGAGTTTGATTTCCTTCAGTCCTCTCATTGTTAACCCCATGTTGATCCATGTTAACATGGTCATTTCGTTCAGTACTCTGATCATTTTTCATGGTCATTCTGCTGAATACTCTGAGTCTGGTCATTTTCTTTCTCAAGAACTTGTGTCTCAGTAAATTCTATCTCATCGTCAAGTATTACATTCTCACCCTCATCAAAACCGTCATCATTATCAGCAAAACCATCATCATCTTCATTTTTTTCATGGTCATTCTGTTCAGTACTCTGATTCTTATTATCTTCAAGTCGTCTTATATTCTCACCCTCAACATCTTCCACCACTCTATCTATTCTTCATGTTCAACTGCCTCATTGGAATATGACAGATCAATAACCTTCTTATATTTTATTGACCTCTTTTTCCTTATTGTTGGAATCTCATCATTGCTAGCATTTTTTAGCCCATGTTGATCCAAATTAACAGGTTCTTCATCTTCAGTACTACTTCTTCTCTTATTTCCTCTTGCTGCATTTTTAACCCCTATTGGTGCAGGTGTAGCCTCTAAGCCTAGGTTACGTCTACTACGACGGGCCCCAACAGAGCCTCCTCTCGTCCTTACTGTCATTTCATAACTGAGAATAAAAAAATAAAATTTTAGCTAAAAGTTATTTTTAGCTAAATTCCACATCTAACGAATTCAAACAATCTGTATATATATAGATGATACCTCGAAATCAAAATAGCGAAATCAAACAATCTGTATATAGCTAAATTCCACATTTTCAGTCTGACAATGCAAATTAACTAAATATGAGGAAGATACCTTCTCGATTAAACAATGGAGCTTTGAATCAGTGAGGTCAACAATGTCCCGAAGTAACGCATACACTGAAGATCTTTTGAAAATAATGAAGAAAGAGAGATAGAACTAAGTCGATTGATCGAATTGATTATGTTCAAAAAGTTACAATAACGTTTTTTCTATTATCTGCAATAGTAAGTGCCAAAACTAAGCAAATTTACGCGTCTCAGTATTTTTGTTTTCCCGGGAATGAAAAAATAGCGTCCAAAAAAATAAAACGCTATGGATAAAACCCGTGTCCATATACAATAATAGTTACACAAAAAACGCTATCCTGTGACACTATCGATAGTCATATTTCTTGTAGTGTCTATCTTATTTTTATTTGTTATGTTGTAAATCCGTTGTTCTAATTCTAGTAAAGCAGTATCTGAGTAATCTTCATACTTAATCTTATTTTCCTAGTGCTAATTTACTTCTTGTTGTAGTAATGTATTGTAATAATAAATTTGCGTTTATGTAATGGGAACTTTTATAATAATAATAATTGTTACTATTCACTCGGAACACAAACATTTTAAACACGAAGAAAACTCCTTCATAAAGTAAACACAATCCAGTCTTAAACATAACTTAGTCGTAGACATAACTCAGCCGTACATGAAAAATAAATAAATCATAAAAGTAAAGACAAAAAACCACAGCTTTCAGTAAGCAATAATCAGCTTGATGTAACTCAACCGTATCGTTTATTTTAAATTTATAACTCATGCATTCAATAAAAATAACGTAGTCATATTATTTATAACTCAGCCGAATGATAAACAATAAGTTAGCCATTGCATGTATTAGCCGTGTAAACATAACTTAGGCATATAATATCGAGTAACTTTTATAACCGAGGCAAATGATGTCTTACTACGAAGCTATGATGGGATGATACGTTTCCAAGGTCAAACCCTTTGTCTTATGATGCAACTATATTGATTTTACAAGGCGTGTAATGATATCTTATTACGTTTCCCGACGTAAGAATAACTCACCCTTTATTTATATAGTACATAATAGTCTTAATACTATCCTTTAACTAGCATTTAATACAAAAAAATTTTCATTATAAGATTTTTATTGAAAATATGTGACTCTTACGCGATGATTATCTCTCTATTTATTTCTTTGTTTCTCTCTTTATTTGCTCACAACTTCTCAATCTCTCTATTAATCTATCTCAGTGTTTTCTCTCTTCTCTTCCCTTTTCTCTCATCTTAATTTAACGCTTTCGATATTGTTCACAAACAGTACGCAAGCAATCTATATCTTTTGATTTCAATTATGCTCACAAACAGTACGTATGCAATCCGCTTCCCTCCTACTTATCCTATCCAACCACCAAAGAGGCACCAAATCTTCAAATATTTATTGTAATATTTGGCTTCTTATCCATTGCAACCTCCAAATGCTAATTTCAGTTTTATGTTATGTTATATTTGCTTCAATTTGTTCTAATTTCTTTTCTTCGTTTTTTTCCAGCCACTTCAATGGTATAGTGGAAAGCCTCCCTACTTTCCTCTTGAAGATGCATTGGTTTACACACCCCATAATGGATATGTCTATTTGTCTTAATTGTAGCTACATATTAATGGTTCGTCAAGTGGTTCTCGATATTGGTTCGTATCCTGATGAAGTCGTAAGGTTTTTTGCATCAACGATAAAGCAGACAAAATTCATCCTTAAAGTGAATGGATCTGATATAGTTCTTGTTCATCTATCTTTTTATTTATTTGTTATGCTATAAATTAAAGTTAATTTATAAGTGTTATAAACAACTTTTGTTCTAAACAAGGTGATGAGATTGTGTTTGATGATTACTCTAAACGAAAGGCATAAAGTAAAGAAAAAGTTGATTTCCTTAATCTACGTAAAAACTCCAAAACATCATCTATTTAGGAACGGAGGGAGTACATGACTTTCTAAGTTTTATTATTTGATTAACAAAGTTTGTTATTTTACTTTTTAGTTGATGTTGTTATCTTCTCAAAAATAATCAATCACACTTTTTGGCTAAAATCAATCATATCACATATTTTTTAAGATAAAAAATACTCATAAATTTAATTATTCATATTATTATTAGTTTTTAAAGCATTGAAATTTGGAAAATACAATTACAGCAAGCTAAATAGAGAACAAACAATACAATTATTGTTTTCTTAATATGTGTGAAAACTCTAGAAAATCAAGTATTAAGAAAAAGAGTATTTTGCAGCTACGATGTGATATTACGAGGCGTGTAATTATGTCTTATTATGTTACCGAGGTAAAAATAAATTAGCATTTCTGTATCTATACAGTAGTCTTTAAAGTAGCCTTTAACTCAACCATTATGTGTCTGTAAACCAGCCTAACAATGACAAGGAACCCAATCCTAACAATAAATCTGTCGCTACATTTATTAGACGTGTAAAATACGATTGAGTACTAATAACGATAAATTTTTAGGACCGAGGCAAATGATTCTTATTAGGCAACTATGAGACTATGATGTGATATTACTTTGTAGAGGTCATCCACTATGCGGGAATTCTCAATCGTGACAAAAATTTCTGACGTTGATGCGACGATTTTCCCTCTCTCTCTTGAAAACTTAAAAAATCTTTCTTGAAAAACAACAAAATCTTTATGACGTTTTATATTCTTAGAAGTTCTCTTCATAAATCTCCTTACAATGGCTATGTCCTCGACATCGTCTTCTCGTGTGTCAAAATAATATCCATCTCCTGAACCAATTTATACGAACAAAATTACACTCAAAGTCAGGTATCAGTATAAATTGACAAATGTCAATCCTTGCATGGTTCGCATCCTGTATGACAGCAAACGACGGTGAGATGATTTATGTGGTCTTGGAGTAGTTTGATGGTGGTTTGTATGTTTGATTGTTCGATTATTATCTGGATATTTTATTCTATTTTTATCATTATTTGTTTGTATTTTATTTTCTTTCGGAAAATTTAGAATTCGTAATTACAATATTTTATGCAACCTCTTAAAGTTATAACCTCAATTATAACTCAGTCGTAAATTAATTATAACTCAGTTGTCAGGTAAGCATAACTCACTTATAAACTGAAGAACATAACTCAGAAATACACAAAGAAAAACTAGTCCTTTAGTAAGATAACTTCACTTATAGAACAAGAAACATTATATAGGTACGAGAAACATAATTTTAAAAACTACAGAAACACTTTATAATAACCCAGTCGAATGATAATCATTAACTCAGTCGTATCATAAAAACATCCAAATCCATAATCAGTTTCACATTATGCCAACTCTTATTACTTTACTGAGGTAAAAAAAAAGTTGAAGAGGCAAGAATACAAAACATCCAAATCCATAAATAAATTTTACATTATGCCCACTCTCGCTCTCCCTAATTATTTATGTGTTTATTTATCTGTTTCTCTCTTACTTTGCTCACGAATTCACAATCTCTATCTTAATTTTTCTTTCTCGAGCAGGATTAATCAAACAGAACTTAGTCCTAACTAACATCGTGAAATTTTAATGAACGAGGCAAATGATGTCTTATTACGCGGCTATTATGTCATATTAAGAGGCAAACATAACTAAGTCGTAAAAGAAAGATAGCTCAGACGTAAAGTAAAAAAAACATAACTCAATCAAAACATTTATTAGCCAAGTAAAATACGATTGAGCACTATTATCTAGAAATTTCTATCAAACCCTAGATGATGTCTACTATGTCATAGTGTTACACAGTTCTGATGTGATCTTACGATACGAAGTTTAAACCCTAGATGATGTCTACTATGTCATATTACACAGCTTTGACTAGACGATTCTCTGTCTCTCTCTCTGCCACGGCCACGATGTCTTAATTTATATTAAAATAAATGAAACTAAATCGATTTTTCGCATATCCAACCATAACACTATTTTAGCGTTGCAATTACACTATTTTAGTGTGATTTTAATACTATTAAAAACATCCCTCTCCAACCATAACACCAAAAATCACACTAAAAATATTATTTATTATTATATTACTAAACTAAATATTCTTTTTATTATTTAATAGTTTATTCAAATACATAATATTATTATTATAATGAATTAATATAAATCACAAACCAAAAAAATCTAAATAAGAATCGAAAATAAATTTTCAGACTAATTAATTATTATTTAAGTATTTATTAGGGGTAGCCATTTGAATTTGTTGGTCTGGTTTATTCGGTTTTCGGTTGAATTCATTATTTATCTTGTCTGAATTGAACCGAATAAAATTTTGGTTTGGATCGGCATTCGGTTTGGTTTCAAACTTTAAAGTTTAGTTTTCGGTTCAAAAATATTAAAATATATTTATGTTCGGTTAAATTTTGGTTAACTATTTGTTAATATTTCTTTTATTCTGTTAATCTTTTGTTAAACGACATATATATATATATAACTCATAATAAATTTAATTATAATGCATAATAATTATAATAATTACAGTAATTTGTATAATTAATATTTTTAAAGTAATATTTTAATATAAATTAAAATTAAAACATAAAAAGTTAATATTTTATCTCAAAATATTAATCATTTAACTACCTTAATTATGATTTAATCTACTATTTTAATGTAAAGAGGAAAAAAACCAAAAAAAAGAGATTAGTCGTTGCTACGATATCACATTATAGTTAGGGGTGTCAAAATGGGTCATTGTTTTTGGGTCAACCCAACCCAAACCAACCCATATATCCAAATGGGTTCAAGTTTTGGGTTCTAATGGTTTTATGGGTCTAATGAGTTAATGGGTTTATTGGGTTGGGTTAAAATGGATTGGGTAAAATGGATTAATGAGTTATCCATAACCAAACCAACATTATTTATTTTTTTTTACATTTTAATTTACTAGAAATGAAAATAATATTAATAAAGTTTCTTTTGCCAAAGAAAAAAATATTTTGCCAAAAATATTTTAGCAAAAAATTTTCCCATAAAAATTTCAAGTCACTTGTTTTCTAGTCAAAAAATTTTCCGCCAAAACATTTCCCGCAAAATTTTCCCGCCAAAAAATTTCCCGCCAAAAATTTTCCCGCCAAAATTTCCCAAAAAAAGTTTTTCCAGCAAAAATTTCCAGCCAAAAAAATTTCCGTCAAAATTTTCCCGCCAAAATTTTTCTGACAAAAGTTTTTCCGACGAAGTTTTCCCGCTAAAATTTTCCCGCCAAAATTTTCCCGTCAAAATTTTCCCGCCAAAATTTTCCCGACAAAAGTTTTCCCGTCGAAAATTGTCCCTTCAAAAATTTTCCCGCCATAAATTTTTCCGTCAAAATTTTCTCGTCGAGAATTTTTCCGAGAAAAGTTTTCCCGACGAAGCTTTCCCGCCAAAATTTTGCCTCCAAACCTTTCCCGTCAAAATTTTTCCGCCAAAATTTTTCCGTAAAATTCTCCCATTAAATTTTTCCGTCATAATTTTTCTGCAAAAGATTTTCTATTTAAAAATTTCCATTGAAAATTTCTCTCAAATAGTTTTCATGTGATGTTTATAATGAAATTGGTAATCTAAACCTCTATAACGACGAACATAACTCAGTCGTATTGTAAGCATAACCCAGTCGTAAAGTAAAATAACTCACTCGCAAAGTACAAAATTCCACTTCGTCATACACAAATAAAACCAAGCCTTTAGTAAGATAAATCGGCCATCACGTTCATCTTTAAGTTTTATATCTCATACAAAATTAAGAATAACTTATCCGTTTTGTTTATTCTATCTAAGAAACCTTTATATCCCAGCCGAATCATATAATTCTTATTACACAGCTACAATGTGATATTACGGTACCAAGGACAAACTCTAGGCGGGAAAAAGAAAAAATCGTTACTCTTTCATTTGTATTAAAAATATTTTGCTTTGACGCGACGATTCTCTGTCTCTCTCTACCGCGGATATGGTGTCTTATTTGCAGTTATGATGTAATATTACGCGGCGTATAATGATGTCTTATTACGTTACCGAGGTAAGACTTGATGTAACTATAAAGTAGTATATAAAGTTTTCCAATTGAAGTTTTCGTTTTGGTTTTAAAAAATTCAAAAGTAACTCAAAAGTCAGCCTTAATGAAACCTGAACTCAGCCGTATATAAAACTAGTACTCAGCCATATTTAATCTTGAATTCAGTCGTATCACAAAAATATTCAAATCCATAAATCAGTTTTACATTGGACAAGTTTTCACATTATGCCCACTCTTATTACTTTACCGAGGTAAAAAAATTGAAGAGGCGGGAATACGAAAAATAGTGACGCTTCAATTTATATTTTAAATATATGTGACTTTGAAGCGACGATCATCTCTCTATTTATTTGTCTATTTATCTATTTATTTGCTCACAATTTCTCAATCTCTCGCTTAATCGATCTTAGCGTTTTCTCTCTTCTCTTCCCCTTACTCTCTAATGTTTTAGATATTTCTTACAAACAGTATGCATGCAATCTATCTCTTTCGATTTTGATTTTGCTCACAAACAGTACACATGCAATCCACTTCCCTCCTGCTTATCTTATGCAACCACCAAAGTGGTAATTTCAATTCTATGTTCTGTTATATATTGGCTTTGATCTACTTTAATGGCTTCTTCTTGTTATTTTCCCCTGCAAGTTCAATGGGATTGTGGGAAGACTCATTACGTTTCGTCATGAAGATGCATTGGTTTACACCCCCACGATTTTCCCATTGCATTTCCCATTTGCTTTGCGGTTACCAAAGAAGTATTCATTGGTAGTTGGCGTTAGTTGAGTACCAGATGAAGGACATCAAAAAGAGGAACTCAGAAGCTGAGGACGGAATACAGTTCTTGTTCATCTATCTTGTTTTTATTTGTTGTGCTATAAATTAAAGTTAACTTCTAAGGGGGTGTTATTATTTATGGAGTTTTAATGGATTTTAAAATCCATGCAAAATTACGTGTTATTCGTTTAATGATTTGTAAATTCTAAATGAAATCAAGTGTTATTGTTTTAATGATTTGTAAATTCTAATTGAAATCTAGTGTTATTCGTTTAATGATTTGATATTGGATTTCAAATTCCACTTTGTATTTTAATGGATTTGTAAGGATTTCAAAGTTAAAAATACAAAGGACCAAATCCAAACATAAATCATGGTATTTCAAAATTCAATCATTTCAAAATACATAAATTTACAAATTCTCATGGATTTATAAATCCATTAAAATATCATAACCAATAACATCCCCTAAGTGTTGTAAAAACTTTTGTTCTAAACAAGGTGATGAGATTGAGTTTGACGATTACATGGATACTACTTTGTTGAAGTAGAACAACGGATTTTGACTTAAGACTATAAACCTTACGTGTTCACTTCAGGTCAACATCTATGTGTCTACACATCTTGATTGTTTATAACACAAAGAAGTTGACCTGAAGTGAGCATGTAAGATTAATAGTCTTAAGTCAAAATTCGTTTTTCTGATACAATAAAGTATTGTCTGAGTAATCTTCCGACTTAATCTCATTATCCTACTGCTGATTTACTTCTTGCAATAGTTATGTATTGTAGTAATAACTTTGCGTTTATGTAATGGGAAGTTTCAAAATAATAATAATTGTTACTACTCCCTCGTAACACAAACATTGTAACAGACCTGAGCCATATATTATAAATACGTGCAAAACTCCATCATAAACTAAACATGACTCAAACTTCAAACATAACTCAGTTGTTTAAGAAAAATAACTAAGTCGTAAAGTAAAGTTGTAAAAAACCCAGCTTTTAGTATACAATCATCAGCTTGATGTAACTCAGCTATAGTGTGTATTTTTAATTGTATAAATTAGGGATTCATTAAGAATAATGCAGCCTACATATAAACAATAACTTAGTTGTTGCATATATTAGCCATGTAAACATAACTCAACCGTATAATATCGAGAAAATTTTGTAAATAATCAAACCAAAAATTTCTGAAAAAAATTTTGGTTCGTATTCAAACAGAACTAAACCATAAATATGTTTATGAAATGTAAATAATAATATTAGAAACAATTTATTTTTACCAAATAATCATATTACAATCTAACTCCATATAGTAGATAACAACCTAATGTACTCGTAATAATTAAAAAAAAGTTTGAATTTGAAAAGCTCTCTTGATTTGAAAACCTTGGATCTCAAACCGGTCAAGCAATCCCGAATCAAGATTCCAGTAGACTACTTCAAAGGATTGAGAAGCTTCACGGTAAAATATGACAACATAAGATCACCGTAACGGATAATGCCAGTAATAACCAATCCATCTTTTTTGACAAGAGATTCCTAAAGTGTTGGCAAAATATGAATATGTCTTGTCCACTCATGTTTGTGCTCATTTTCCAAAATCCAAAATTTGAAGATTATTCTGGTAGGTATCCAACAGAAAGACATAAAAGCCAGTCTATCCTTGTAATCGAAGAATACTGTCGCGTAAAGATCAAAGTCCATAGTAGCGGCTATATTGATGTACATAAAAGTTTTTGTCTCCAACTTAAATAAAAATAACAAAAAATAAGTGATGCAAAGCGAATATACTACCAACAAAATATATATATACCCGCCAGCAGATATGATGTAATCGTCCTCAACTTGGAAGGCAAAAGAACATTTGACTGCTCTCCAAACAAGGTTTAAATTTTGCAGGGTCAATACTTGGTGTATGAGAGCAGTATCATCATTTTCATGTTTAGTAGACGTCGTTGAAATGAATTTATACTCATCAATAACTTGATCAAAACCGATGAAATTTCTGGTTTTCCTTCTAGTAACTTTACAGAAGGAAATAACACATATTCACCTATTGTCGGATTATAAACTGCGACAATACATGTCTGCTCATTACCCACCCAATCACAATGGGTTATATACAATAGACCGCGAACATGGGAGGTAATCTGAGAACACGGGTGAATCGAATGGTGTTTGAGAGAAACAATAGGTGTGCCACGCATTTGATCAGGTTTTTTAATAAGCAGAATAGAAAGTCGAAGTATGTTTCTCAATAATAGAAAACAACAACCTTGGTTGATTGCGAGAAACATCTAGATTCATGTCAAAAAAAAACTGTCACCCAGTAGAAGTCTCCACAATTTTGACACACAACGAAACCTACAAATCTTCTTCGGAGGAAACCATTTAGCAATATGAAGTAGGAGATCAACAAGTATAGCGGGTAAATTATGAGCCGGCGCACTACTACTAATGATCTTATACGTGTCTGCCATACATAGCCAAAAAATATGAAATCAAAAGGAGATTTATTGACACAAAATAAATAGAAGATTAGACTGTGAGATCACAGAAAAATATACATAGGGTTATATAGAAAAACCATAAATGCGACTTAGTGAATGATCCAGACTAAAGGTTAAACACTGAGCCCATGGGATTTTGTTTCTAATATAATTTTTAAAAGAAAAATAATTCATCCCTTATTACGTTACAAATGTCAGAATAAGTCAGCCCTTATTATGTTTCTGACGTAAGAATAACTTAGACCTTTTTATGTTTTCGATGTCAGAATAACTCAGCCATAACTTTCATTTTAAATTTGATAACTCAGATATACATGTAAGAATAACTTAGCCGTATCATTTACATAATATTTATATATAAAAATGCTAAATTTAAACCAAAATTTCTTATGTTTTATATTATCAAGAGGATTATATTTAGCTTATATTCTTTTTAATACTCAGTCTCTTTACATTAAATGTTAGTTTTTTTAACTGAAATTAAACTAATGATTTTGATTACATTAACTTTGAAGCTAATCAATTTTAAATTGAAGAAAACACAGGGGGTAAAATAACTCAGTCGCAAAGTACCAAAATCCTCTATGACATACACAAATAAAACAAAGCCTTAATAAGATAACTCAGCCATAATATTCATCTTTAAATTTTGTATATCATAAAAAATTCAGAATAACTTAGCCGTTTCGTTGATTACTATGTAAGACACCTTTATGTCCCAGCCGAATCATATGTTGCTTATTACGCATCTATGATGTGATATTACGGTACTGAGTACAAAGCCTAGGCGAGAATATGAAAAATCGTTACTCTTTGATTTATATTAAAAATATTTTGCTTTGACGCGAGAATATGAAAAATCGTTACTCTCTGTGTCTCTCTGCCACGGCTATGATGTCTTATTCACAGCTATGACGTAATATTACAAGGCGTGTAATTATGTCTTACTACGTTACCGAGGTAAACCTTTAATGTAACTTGAGTTCTTAGGTTTTAATTATTGCTTTTATCTTTTCAAAAATAATCATTCATATCTTTTTGACTAAAAATAATAATTACACACCTCTTTTATAATTAATTAATAGGAGTAGTAGAGCTACTCCAATCCAACGTCATCACATTATTTTGATGCTTCAAATTGCTCCAACCCAACGGCATAATATACACTATTATACCAGGATTCTCATTGCTACAGTGTCACACTATATATATATGCTGTGACACTGTAGCAACGCTATAATTTTTTTTTTCTTAAGAAACTTACATTGTATAATTAGTAACATATTTCGGGTTTTGGTTTAGGTAATTAGGTTTAGTTGGGTTATGGTTGTGGTTGGAGAAGAGTGTTATTTTAGGGTTAAAATCACACTAAAATCGTGTGATTTCAACACTATTTTAGTGTTAGCTTTGGAGAGAGAAATTACAAACATAATTATTATTTTCTTAATTGATGTGAAAACTCAGAAGTTTGCCATAATGAAACATGAACTCAGCATAAATAAAACCAGAACTCAGCCATATTTAATCCAAAACTCAGTCGTATCACAAAAACATTCAAATCCATAAATCAGTTTTATATCGGACAAGTTCTTACATTATGTCCACTCTTATTACTTTACCAAGGTAAAATAAATTGAAGAGGCGAGAATACGAAAAATCATGACTCTTCGGTTTATATTCTTAAAAATATGTGACTTTGAAGCGACGATTATCTCTCTATTTATTTCTATGTTCCTCTCTAAATTTTCTCACAACTTCTCAATCTCACTCTTAATCTATCTCAGGGGTTTCTCTCTTCTCTTCCCCTTCCTCTCTAAACGTTTTTGATATTCCTCACCAACAGTACGCATGCAATTTATCTCTTTCAATTTCTATTTTGCTCACAAGTAGTACGCATGAAATCTGCTCCCCTCCTGCTTATCCTATGCAACCACCAAATTGGTAATTTCAGTTCTATGTTCTATTTATTATATATTGTCTTCAGACTGTTCTAATTGCTTCTTCTTGTTATTTTCCCCAGCCACTTCAATGGGATTGTTGGAACACTTAATGCGTTTCATCATTGACTCTAATGGATATGTTTGTTGCTCCAATTGGTAGTAACAGATTCAAGGTCCATTTAGTACACATGTAATCAGCTTCCATCCTCCTCAGATAACTCATCTACGAGTTCTTCTGGATAATAGTGTTGAAAACGCATAGATTGTTCTTTCAGGAGTAGATGCAGCCAACAACTATTTTCACATTGCCTTTTCAGTTACTAAAGAAGTATCCATTCGTAGTTGGCGTTAGTTCAGTACCATATGGAGAACATCGAAAAGACGAACTCTGAAGCTCATGAGTGGCTAAGGGATGGAATACAGTTCTTGTTCTTCTATCTTGTTTTTATTTGTTATGTTGTACATTATAGTTAACTTGTAAGTGTTTTAAACAACTTTTGTCTTAATCTCAGCCGCATTAAAATAATTTTAATTCGTAACTCATTCATAAAAATAACTCAGCCTTTATCAAATAGAACTCGGCCATAAATAAACAGAACTCATCCTTAATCAAACAGAATTTGGCCATAAATAAACATAACTCATCCTTAATCAAACGAAATTCAGCCATAAACACCTCATGTTTATCCTATGCAACCACCAATGGGGCACCCAATCTTACACAGTTGATTTGACCCGATGTTACTGACTGCCCGACATTTTTCTTTGGTACAGATGTGACTCACCCGCAACCTGGAAAAGTCTTGATGCCTTCCATTCCTTGATTGACTATGTTATTCCATTTCCATAAATGTGTTTTTTTAATAGTTTATCAGTTGTAAAAGTTGTTTAGAACACTCACAAGTTGACTTGACTTGAACATGTAAATTTTAAAGTCTAAATTCACAATCTTTAACTGATTCAATAAAACAGTATAAGAGTAATCTTTAGTCTCAATCTCATTAACTTTTATAATCGAGTCGCTATTTTTTACTTCATACAGTATTGATATGTTGTAATAATAACTCAGTCTCTATGTTATTCATAATCATAATTGTTATTAATTAGATGTAACAGACATTTAATCCATTACTCAGCCGTAAGGTAAACATGACAGTCGTAAAGTAAAAAATACTCAGGCGTATAGCAAACATAACTCATTCGTATAGTAAGCATAACTCGACCATAAAGTAAGGATAACTCAATTGTGACTCTTCGATTAAACATGACTAAGTCGTAAAGAGGTTTAACTCAGTCATAATGTATAATCATAAGTTAGACATACAAAAAAGATAACTCAGTCGTAACGTTCATTTAAAATTTCATAACTCAATCAAACATTAAAAGTAACTTAACCGTATCGTTTCTTACTGTATTGTTTATTACTGTATCGTTTATTACTATCTAAGACAATAATAATAACCCAGCTAAATGATAAAAAATAACATATCTATTTCATATATTAACCGTGTATAATAAGACTGAGCACTAATATAGAGCAATTTTTATAACGAGGCAAATATTTATTTTGACGCAACTATGATGTGATATTACGATACCGAGTTCAAACCCTAGATGATGTCTACTGTGTCATACTCCCTATGTTTCTCAATAGTTTATTTTCTAGAGTTTTCACACCAATTAAGAAAATAATGATTATGCTGTTAATTTCTCTCTCCTAAATCCATTTTATTTATATTCTTCAAATTTTAATTGCTTAAAACATCACTTTTTACCTTCTTATACTATTAGTTACTTTTTAGTCACCATTTGGGCTACAATAGGCTGGTCCAATAGCCAATTCATGCATAATAGCAGGCAATTCCTACATTATCGTAGGAACGTGGACTCGATATGGACTTATGAATGCCATTAGGCAAAAGCCACTTCCCATACTATTAATTAATTATAAAATATGTGTGTAATTATTTTCTTTAGTCAAAGAGGTGTGAATGGTTACTGTTGAGAAGACAAAATTAATAATTAAAAATAAAAAAACTCAATCGTATAAAAAAATCATTCAAATTCAAAGATCGGTTTACATCGGACAAGTTATCACATTATGCCCACTCTTTCTACAACGAGAACATGTGTGTTCTTTCCTTGGACGTTTCTTCTTAAGTAAAAATTCTAAACCATATTTCATCCTTTTTTTAGGTCTTTCTGGTTGTGGACGAATAAACGGGGGGCAGCGCGGTTGTTTATCCATGTTTTTTGGAATTTGATGCGCTGAATCTAACGGTATAACCGATTGAGTGTATGCTTTAACCAAATAAACGCTGTTATAGTGATTACTGCACAGGGCTATACGAGAAACTTTCTTGTACTCAGCAACTATGATTGCGTGCGTACATGGTAATTTCTCTTGTTTGAAACGCTTGCATTTGCACGTTCTCATAGTCAAGATAAAAACATGCAAAGACTACCCATATTTAACTTCCATTCTCTTAGTATCAATCAATTGAAACGTAAACAGTTTGGCAGCATCAACGCGGCCCTATTATTAATTATCAATACAGAATAAAAAATGTTACGACTTAATTACGATTTTTACATCAGATATATATATATATATATATATATAAACTGTGATGGCTGACTTATTAATTGTGATGGTTGACTTACTTGTAGTAGTTTCTCAATACCACGGGTAAGCGTGGTTTGCTGCGATATGTCATCCTCTCTCCGTTCAGCAAACCATCTGATCATCATATCCCGTATCGATTCTAATAGTCGAACAATGTTAAGACCTCTAGCATTTGATAGTGCTCTGTTCATTGATTCCACTATGTTTGTAGTCATCAAATTGTACCTTGCACCACGAAATGGACACGTACCCATAGTCGAACATCAGCTCTTTGGAGGTACCCATGAAGTTCAAGATTAATCGCTTGAATCTCCTGGAGAATCGCATTAAAATCAGGCATCCTAAAACATCTTGGTTCTCTCTTCACCAGACGAAAAACATCTTTTCCCTTGTACCGTCCCAAAATGTTCTTATATAAATGGTACGTGCAAATTCCCCGAGAAGCCAGCGGATACACATTCCCAATTGCTTTTCCTATCGACTTATGCGTATATGAGATTATCGCAAGATCTTTCACGTCGGAAATCAAAACTTTTAGTTGCGTAAAAAACTATTCCCACGATTCATCATTTTCAGTGTCAACCACAGTGAAAGCCATTGGAAAAATCTTAAAATTACCATCATGAGCTAGCGCTTATACAAGCGTCCCTTTGTATTTACCATTACGAAACATACCGTCTACGACCACAACTTTGCGCATGAAAAGAATGCCAGCTATGCTCACACCAAACAAAAGGAACACATACGTGAATCTTCCACACTCATCGATTTGATGACGCGCAAATGTAACCGGATTTGCCCTTCTTATCATGTATAAGTAAGAAGGTAAGTTATCAAACCCAATCTTGGGTGTCCCCTCATCAATTTCTCTTCCACATTGCAGCGTCTTATGTGATTTCTAATATGGCATCTGTCCACATGACCATTCGAATAAGTTAGACGCATCATAGAATTAAGTAAGTCATATCGAAAACATAACTCAGCCTTAACATTAAAATAACTCAGTCTTAATGTTAAAATAAATATGCATTAACGTTAATATAACTCATTATATCGTTAATATAACTCAATCCAATCTTTAAAATAACTCCGCCCAAATAAGTACCTTTATACCAAACTGCTTATTGAAAACATAACAATTCTAATAAGTCACATGCATCATATAATTAAGTCAGTCACAACGAAAACACAACTCAGCCTTGTCGTTAAAATAAGTCATCCTTAATGTCAAAATAAATCATCATTAACGTTAATATAACTCAGCCCATTGTTAATAACACTCAGCCAATGTCTTAAATAACCCAGCCCAAGAAAATAAATACCTTTATGCCAAGTTGCTTATTGATAGCTATGCACTAAAGTTATCATCTTTTTGCTAGTTTTAGCTTTTTCTTAGGTTTTATCTTCTCTCTTTTGTTCTTGATGTTCTTCATGTTCTAAACCCAGATTTTGCTTAAGTTTATGTTAATCTTCTAGTTTCTTCATTTTCATGCTTAGATTAGGGCTGTGAACTATCTGGTGCATGTTGATTTACGTTTTGATGCTTTTAATCTCGTTTTTAGCTTGATCACTTCCTCTGTTTTTGTTACTGCTCCATTTATACTCTGTTTTTCTGGGTTAGTGTTCTTGGTGTTCATCATCTTTGACTTTTGATCTTCATGTTTTCCTGTTTTACTAAATTCGCACCAAGCATGCGTAGTGAGTAGTTACCTTAGGTTCCGGAGGATGGGGTAGACTAGTGTTGATGTCCTGTTCTTTCTGATCAATTGAAATCTGATTTTAGGCATTTCAGCACTTAGAAGGTGTTTAATGAAATGCTTGAACATGGTGATTTCAGAGATTTGCACATCCTAACCTAAGATATTAGATGTTTAGGGTGCTTATTGGCTTTAGTATATTGATTCCTCATGCCTGCTTAGTACTGTACCATTAACGAGAGTTAGGTCTGGTGATTGCTTTGCTTGAAACCATTTACCAAGACATTGGACTTGGTTGCATATGAATTTGTTGTCTAGGGGTTCGCTTATTGTTTGAGGTATGTTAGGTACTTAGGTAGTTCAGAAAGGATCTCTAGTCAATTACCGTTTTCCTCAGGAACTGCTTCCCACTTGATTGCATCTTTACCCATTTCACTTTTGTTGCCGTTTAAGCTTAGTTTCAGTTTATGCATATTAGTTTTCATGTCTAGTTCATTTTCCGCATGCTTTCTTGTTTAGGATTGTTAGAAAACAACCCACTTTCTCATTTGACTTGAATTAATATAATTCATATTCATCTAGAGTGGTTAATAACACACTTGACTGGATTGACACCTATCTATGCTACAATGACATAATAATGTGGATAGGAAATTGACACGGAAAAACCTTGTTATCAATAATCTACTCTTTTAACATCAATTTCTATTGGAAACATATTTACATAACATAACTAATGTTATTAAACATGAAATTCAAAAATAAGAAATCATTTGAATATAAATATATAGTAACACATATTGTAAGTTAACGAACACGTTCAGAAACACATAATTTTTCAAAAATTTGATAACTTGTGTTATTTAGTTTTAAAATTCAAATATTTGACACATATTGATGATATAAAATCTTAAATTGTATTAATAATCTAAATTAGTATTTTTGGATTACAATTAGATTTAGGGTTTGGAGATTGGGTTTTCAGATAATCTAAATTTTTAACATCAATTTCTACTAGAGACATGTTTGAAATAATGTAAATAATGATATTTAACATGAGATTGAAAAATATGGAAACAATTGGATAAAAAAATATTGTACAACATATTGTAAGTTAAACGAACATTTTAGGCACATAATTTTACAAAAAATTGATAATTTGTCTTATGAGTTTTAGATTTCAAATATTTAACACGTATTTGTAAAGCACAAATGATATTTGTAAAAGACAAATGTATTATTTGTAACTAAGTGTTTCTTAATATACAGCAATCTTTTTATAAATTGAAACAAAATGAATTATTATAAATATAAAATAAAAAAATTTTATAAAATAAAATAAAAAATGAAAAGCTTAAGGTAATTGATGTCAGTATTTGCCTTGTTTTCTTGTACTGAATAGTGATACATATGTATATCACAATTACAACACTACTTTATTACTATATATTTCGTCAAACTATAATCACACTTATTAACGTTTTATTATCGTCACATTTATGTTGCTATATAGGACTACATTTAGTCACAAACTCTTTCGTTGCAATATAGTGACGAAATAACAACGAAAATCGTGACATAAAATAATTAGTCACAAAATCGTATGTAAAACGTCATTGATTGGTGACCAACATTTTTTGTCTCAAACAAGCGTCACAATATCCTCATTTTTTGTACTATAAAGTATTTGACAAATCTCCTATTAAAACTAGCAAGTCCATGGAAGCTTTTTACTTCTCCAACAGTTTTAGGACTTGGCCAATCTTTAATGGATTTTATCTTCTCCTCATCGGCTTTAACACCATCTGCACCTACTCCAAAACCTAAGAATACAAGGTTACCATACAAAAATGCATTTACTCAAATTAGCATAGAGAGATTCTTTCCTAAGAAAATCTAAAACAAAACTTATATCCCTAAGATGCTCTTCTAGATTCTTACTATAAATCAGTATATCATCAAAGTAAACAACAAAAAATACTCCTATGAAGTTTCTAAGCACGTGATTCATTAATCTCATACAAGTACTAGGTGAATTTGTTAAGCGAAATGGCATAGCAAGCCATTCATATAGCCCCTGTTTTCTTTTAAAAGCAGTTTCCACTCATCACCTTCCTTCATCCTAATCTGATAGTAACCACTTTTAAGATCAGTTTTAGTAAAGATAGTGGAACCACATTATTCATCTAGCATATCATCTAATCTAGGAATAGGGTGGCGATACTTTACATTGGTATTGTTGATGGCTCTACAATCCACACACATTCTCCATGTGCCATCCTTTTTAGGTACAAGTAAGACTGGTACAGCACAAGGACTCATGCTTTCTCTTATGTGGCCTTTGCTCATCAACTCTTCAACTTGCCTTTGAAGTTCTTTAGTTTCAACAAGATTGATCTTGTAGGCTGGTCTATAAGGTAGTGTTGCTCCTGGAATAAAGTCTATTTGGTGTTCTATGCCACGAATTGGTGGAAGAGCTTTTGTTGCTTCTTCAGGACAAACATCACTATATTCCTACAGTAATTTAGACATACCACAAGGATGTTCATGTGCAAGGTTAGTGAAACTCACAAGAGCTTCTTTATAGACAAATAGCAAAACTGGTTTTTTTGAATAAAGAGTTCGTTTTAGTTCACCAGGTTTACTATAGAGGCTGGTACTTAGAGAATTTTCCTTCTCCTTTTCATCCTTAAGCTTCATAAGAACTTGATCTTGATATATTTGACTAGGAGTTAAAGGTTGGAGAGTGTAACTTTTCTGTCTTGGAATTCAAATGAGTACTTGTTGGTGTAGCCATTATATAACTCTTCTATCGAATTTCCATGGCCTTCTCCTTTTCATCCTTAAGGTTCATAAGAACTTGATCTTGATATATTTGACTAGGAGTTAAAGGTTGGAGTGTAACTTTTCTGTCTTGGAATTCGAATGAGTACTTGTTGGTGTAGCCATTATGTATAACTCTTCTATCGAATTTCCATGGCCTTCCCAACGGTATGTTACTTATCCCATGGGAAAAACATCACACAATACTTCATCTTCATATTTTCCCATAGTAAAAGGCACATTAACTTGATGAGTAACCTGTAGTTGTCCTCTCTCATTAAGCCATTGTAGTTTGTAAGGTCTTCGGTGTTTAATGGTCTTAAGATTCAGCTTCTCATCCATACTTTCACTAGCTGCATTAGTACAACTCCCTCCATCAATGATGAGGCTACATACTTTGTCTTTAGCAAAATAGCGTGTGTGAAACAAGTTATCCCTTTGCTCAGTATCTTCTGTCTTGTTTTGAACACTCAAAGTTCTTCTTGCTACAAGCATTTCACCAACATATGGTGCTTCTCCTTCTTGTTCTGGTTCAAATTCAGATTCATGTTCAGAAATGATGTCTCCATTGTCAAGCAACAGGAAAGTCTTCTTGCTAGTACATTATTTTTCCATGTGACCCATTCCTTGACATTTTAAGCAACAGATACGATTGCTGCCACCATCTGAAGAAGCAATACCTTTACCTTTGTAATTTAGTTTAGGTTCATCTTTGATTGTAGTAGAGGCTGACTTGTAGTCTTTCTTGTAAGATGGTTTATTGTCCTTGGAGTTTTTAGGCTTAGTTGATTTAGATGTAAAACTTGGTTTAATAGTTCTTCTTTTATTCTGGATTTCAATCAGCTCAGCCTTGTGTACCTTGTCTTCAATGTCTAGATAGGACTGAAGTTCTAGTTTATCTTATATATCTCTGTTTAATCCTCCCAAGAACCTAGAAATTGTAACTTCATCATCTTCATTCAAATCAGATATAATAAAAAGTATCTCCATCTCTTGATAATAATCTCTAACTGAATTGGTGCCTTGAGTGAGCTTTCTTAGTTTGTTTAGTAACTATTTGTTGTAGTGATTATATACAAACCTTCTTCCCATACAAGTTGTGAGCTGCTGCCATGTAGCAATTGCTGGATCACCATATCTTCTCTTAATAGTATTCAGTTGTTCCCACCATAATAAAGCATAATCACTAAATTCAGAGATAGCAATCTTCACTTTGTTGGGTTCATAAGTGCCTTGACAAGCAAAGTTGGATCCATCTTCCTTTCCCAATCGAAATAAGCTTTAGGGTCATTCTTGCCTTGAAAGGATGGAAACTTGATTTTGATATGATCAAGCTATTGTCTCACATGATCTCTATTGTTTCTACCACGTCTATGACTTCTCCTGCTCCGATCTGATCCATGGTTGCCATAATCATCATCAGAACCTAGATTATTATGTTCTGCTTCTCTAGCTTCTGTCGCTGCTCTAGCCTCTCTTGATTCACTATCTAGTCTAGCAGCTTCTGAAGGTGTAGGAGTATGTTCTGATTCAGAATGAGAAGACTTCCCAAATTCTTCTCTAAGTTGTTGAACAAGTCTTTGTTGAGATTCAAGCATCATTTTTTTGAACGGTTTCATAGTCTCTGGAGTAATGATTGTATTTGCCACTATCCAGTATCATACACAACAAATTCGCAGTGAAAAAGTACAATAACACCCAAAACAGATTTAAAAACATAAAACGGAAACATAAATCAAAACTGATCCCATTTCGTGCAATAGAAGTTGAAGGATCAAACTAGGGTTCTTCACAAGTCTTAAACGAAATAAAAGGTTTAGAAACACTTAGCTTTGATTCAAAGAGGTCTTTGATACCACATGATATGATCCTGATTCTATTCCCCTTGCATCTTTATCTTTCAATGAAGCTTTTTTCGCAGAACAACTATATGTGAAGAACACTTTCTGGAACTTCATGGTAATGAAATATGGACGAAATAGAGATGAAAATGAAGATAAAACAAATATGATAAATTTGTTTAAGAGTTGAATGGATCTCAAAAGACCGCGCTTGTAAGAGAATCCAGAATTCTTGTGGTTTGGTTCTCACCACTTCGAATTGTCGAGTCAATAATATAAGGGTTTTAGAATGAAAATTGACTGATTTTAATTGATAGATTCGTGCACAATATATAGAAGAAGAGAAATGTACATGCATCTTCTCTTGGAAATAACAGAATAGTCATAAAGGCTGGAAATTAAATGAAAGCATGCAAAAGATAGTTTGTGTTTAATTCGAAATCTAATATCTTTCTAAGTAGAAAAGATATTTTCTATCCTTTTATCAAGTAATAACTAATTAACTCAGGCGAAAGTGAATTATCAATCTTCGTTAAAAAAATTGCATAGAAAACCCATTGGGACAAAACCATGCAAAGGAAAAGAATGCAAGATAACCACTTAGTTACTTAGTGTATTACCTTAATCTTCTTCTTCATTCGTATAGGTATAGATGTTGTAGATGTCCCTTGGTGTTGAGTATCCTAAATGCGTCCTCTTGAGTAAACTCTTGACTCCTTTAGCTAACTCCTTAGCCTTAGCTCTAGTGATCACTCCATATGTTACTTTGAAAGCTTATCCAAAGTCTTGCATCTCCTCTATCTCTTCATCCGTTGAGTCTCCTTGTGAGTAGTTGGTTGGAATCACATCAGGTTTGATTTACATAGGCTTAGAAAACCTTGCATCTGTCGAGTACTAGAGACATAAACTGGTGGAGTATCGTTCGCCATTGTTTTCAAAGCTTTATTCGAGAACATGTACCTCAGCTGAAAATAATGCTCGACTCATTCAATATGTAATCTTCGAATAGTCACTTTTGTACTCCTTCGCCTATCGTTTGCCCATCTGTAAGCAGAACTATACAACCTCTACTGTCTAAGTAACTCTGAAAACCATAAGTCAGCCCTATCGTCAACTAAATCAGCGGTCACATGAATGATATTCTAGTAATTAATCTTTCGCTAGTAGATTAGTCGTAAACAAGATAAGTTTAATGTTAATCCAGCTGTTTACGAATAAGTATAGGTAGCTCAGCTGTATAAACATTCGATAAGTCAGTATTTCATTAAATAACTCAGTCAGCCGATGATCACTAAATCAGCTGGCGAAACATAACTCAGCCATTTCATAACTATAACTCAGTAAAAATTTTGAGAAGTCATCCCGCCGAAGTATAAGTCAATTGTAACTTGAGTGCATAAGTGAGTCGTTATCACGTAAGTCAACTAGATTTAAGTAAGTAAGCCATCACATAGGCTGACTTATGATAGTAAGTCAGCCTTTTACACATATATTATCCCTCTTTTTGTAAGTAAGTTGTCACGAGCGGTTGACTTATGTCCGTAAGTCAACCAATTTCTCTTAACTGAGCCGCGTTTAGTAACTTAGCTGAAATGTAACCATAACTCAATTGTATCGTAGTAAGTAGCGCTTCACGGCTGCATTCATTAATACATGTCAGTGAATTCCTACGTACGAGTGGCATTCCTGTAAATACGTTTTTTGTCACAACGTAATAGAAGGGCACGCTGGACATTTAAAAATGCTAGTAATTAAAAAAAGTTTTATATAATTGTAGTCATTTGTACTAAATGCGTGGTAGTTAAATTAACTTTTCTTTTAAAAAATATAAATATCACATAAGTGGGTCAAATACTAGTTGACTTGTTGTAAAAAAAAATTTACTAATTACGATCCATGTTATGGGTGGAAGGTAAGTAACCAATTGAAATTAAAAAATAAGAAGAGACACAAAAAATGCGGAATTGTATGAAGCATCACCACAAAGAATTCGTCAAAGTTAGAAAAAAAAACAACTTTATCTTGTTGATAGACCAGAGATATTTCCAGAGTTGTCTATTCCTGGTAAGTTTTGATTCATTGGTCATCTCTCTTTCTGTGTCGTTCTTCATCATCTGTCATTTAATCTTAACTCATATCATCTTCGTTTTATTCAACTTCATACACCTTCTTCGGTATTCTCTTAGAGGGCGCGCCTTTTGTGCGCGTTCTCTAAATGGCCATGAAATCTACATCTCTCCACCTCTTTTCCTTTGCATCTCTTTGCTTAGTGGGTATTCATTGCTTATCAGAGACAGAAACTTTGTTGAAATTCAAGAATTCTCTAGTGATTGGGAGACCAAATGCCTTAAAGAGCTGGGATATAAATATTCCCCCATGCAAATGGATTGGTGTCTTATGTTATAGAGGCTCTGTTTGGGGGTTACGACTAGAGAATCTCGAGCTCTCTGGATCTATAGACATCGATGCATTAATAGGTTTGAAGTCTCTGAGGTCTCTCAGCTTCATGAACAACAAACTTAATGGTCCATTTCCAGAGTTCAACAAACTTGTTGCTCTTAAATCACTTTACTTATCAAACAATCAATTTGATGTAAAGATAGAGAATGATGCATTTGATGGGATGGGGTGGTTGAAGAAACTCCATCTTGCAAACAACAATTTTAATGGTGAAATTCCATCATCCATTGCAAAATTTTCAAAGCTTTTAGAGCTTAGACTTGATGGGAACCATTTCACTGGACAGATACCAGAATTCACTCATAAACTACACTTGTTAAATCTTTCAAATAATTTATTAGCAGGTCCAATACCAGAGGGTCTCAGTACACTGGATCCAAAATTGCTTGAAGGTGCAACAATTTCATTTACTTTTGTTTATTTTGTAGAAAACCCATACATATATATATATATATATGGAATTTTTAAAAATAACACAAAATAAGTATTATCTAAAAATATCATACACTTTTTAATTTATTTCAGTAATATTACAAAAGTGTTTTATTCCAAAAATACAATATATTTTGTAATTTCTTTAAAAATCCAATTTTAAAAACTAAACTCCCAGGATTAAACACTAAATTCTAATTAAACCTTTTTATGATATTTGTGGAAAAATTGGGAAGTGTGTGATATTTTTGAAATATAAAACTATTTTTGTGGTATTTAATTGAATTATTTTATATATATATTTCAATTGATTGAAAATCATTTATTGGCAGGAAATAAAGAGTTATGTGGAAAACCTTTGGATAAAGAGTGTTCTTCTCCTTATAATCTTAACCCTGAGGCGATGGCGAGCTCAAAGAAAAAATCATCAACGTTTTTGTATATTGTAGCCGCAGTGATAGCGACATTAGCATTGACACTCATAATAGTTGGAGTGATAATCTTTCTTAATATGAGGCAAAGGAAGACAGAACCACTATTGTCAGATGATCCTGGACCATCAAGTTTGCAAAAAAGATCTGGAATCCAAGAAAGTGGCTACCGGGCTGCAAAAAAGATGATTAATACAACACAATTGTCTTTTCTGAGGGATGATAAGGAGAAATTTGAGTTGCAAGATTTGTTGAAGGCATCAGCAGAAATATTGGGAAGTGGGCGTTTTGGAGCATCGTATAAGACAATGCTTTCAAATGGAATGATGATGGTGGTGAAACGATTCAAACATATGAATAATTTAGGAACGGAGGAGTTTCCAGAACACATGAGGAGGTTGGGGAAGTTAAGCCATGAGAATCTCCTCCCAGTAGTGGCTTACTCTTACCGAAAAGAGGAAAAACTTTTCGTTTCTCATTTTGTTGTCAATGGAAGTTTGGCGGCTCATCTCCATGGTACAATATTATTTATTTATGAGACATAAACTTAATTTGGTGGAATTGTATGGAATTACATTTTATTTATTATTCTAACAAACATTTTTGGTACGACTTTTTTGCTTACACTGAAGGTCATAAATCTCTTGGGCAGCCAAGTTTAGATTGGCCAACAAGATTGAACATTGTGAAGGGTGTAGGAAGAGGACTTTTATATCTACAGACAAACCTGCCTAGCCTCATGGCTCCTCATGGTCATTTAAAATCATCCAATGTGCTTCTAAGTGAGAAATTTGACCCTCTTCTTTCAGACTATGGATTGATCCCAATGATTAATGAAGAGAGTGCACAAGAGCTCATGGTTGCTTACAAATCCCCTGAATATATGAAACAAAGTCGTGTGACAAAGAAAACTGATGTTTGGGGCCTAGGAGTACTCATCTTGGAGATTTTAACAGGAAAGTTCCCTGAAAGTTTTCCGCTATCCCAAGAAGGTCATGTGGACATCGCGAGTTGGGTCAAGTCGATTTTCCATGGAGAATGGAGACGAGAATTGTTTGATCAAGAGATGCGAAACACTAATAATTGTGAAGTAGAAATTCTCAAACTCTTAAGGATTGGACTAAGTTGTTGCGAAGAAGATGTTGAGCAAAGGTTAGATATAAGAGAGGTTGTTGAAAAGATAGACAATCTGATGAAGGAGAGAGAACTAAGAGATGACGACTTTTATTCAACATATACGAGTGAGCCTGATGGGATGTCATCAAGGGGAGTTTCATGTGAAGGGATTAACTTTCCATCAAATGAAACAAGTCTTCATGTAAACTTTTCATCATAGAGTTTTCAAAATCAAGAGGAAATTTCTTGTCTTAGCTAATAGATGTCAACACCAAAACCTATGGATGCTCCTTAATGTAGAAAATGGTAGGTTCGTTTTTATGTGTGGATCATTTTTTGTAGAAAATAGAGGAAGAGCTTTTTCTTTCCGTTTTTCTTAAATGATAAGACAAGAAATGAGTTCAAAAACTCTTCTTAAGAAAAAGAATATCATAAAAGTAGCTATCAAAGATATTTATTAACGTATAATGATAAATGGAGTTATTGAAACATGACCACTAATTGAACGTTGATGAACATAGCTAATAACAATGTTAGTATCGTATATTAGGTTAATTTATAAAATTGTTAGAACCACAAAGTAGAAAGCTCTTCTCTTCACGTTTTCAGTTCGATATAGTGTCTAAATCTTCTATTCCCTGATAATAACTTGTTTAACGCATGATTCTATGCCAATATCTGAATACCAATAAACAATTATTTGAATATTTGCACATGAAAACTTACAAATTTGAACCAATCAATCCATAATAGCATGAAACATCCTTTGTGTAGACCAACTTCTCATACAAATCATCATCTCAAGATGGTCCAACTAATCATATCACATAATCTCATACAATTATCATATCATCAAACACTCAAAAGATATATTTACGATCATACGAGATTTATGCTTCTGCTTAACAATTTATATTGAACATTGCTGATATCGGGTTTGTTACCCGACCAGAAGCCCATTTCGGTTAAAGACTCAGCCTGTTGCTAGGAAGCTAAAGATTGACGAGCTGGGCCTTGGGGATGAGAGCTCGGCCCATGTCAGAAAGCCACTTAGTTTAATCATAGAATTATGGTTATCACATGTATTTTAGTATAAATATCTATATAATCATTCTCATTATTCAATAATAAACTATGGAGATTACCTAGCAACCCACAAGATCATCGTTTAAGCTAATTGTTAAATCATGATTCAACAGTTAGCGCCGTCTTTAGGGACCAGCTAGCCGCAAGCAATCCGTCTTTCTTTTTGCAGGGAAAAAAAAGAACATGCAATGAACGTCGACGACTCCGTCGACCCATTGAGACATCAGCAACACGACACCACCACAGAAACAAGGGATTTGGGAGATCGAAGAGACCCACTTGACGACCGAGAATCGGATCAGGATGACGAAATCCCCGACATCACCGTGCATGATATGTGGAACCTTCTAAACGATCAAAAGGCGAAAACGGCTAAACTCAGAGCCGGATCTCAAAACCTCAAAGCACAGCTCGATGCAGTGACCGCTTCGATAGGTGAGAAGGATGTGCGCACCGTTAACAGGTTCTCGTTCGGGGCATTCAACCAAACACCAAAGACCACACCAAGAAATTACAACTGACCTGATCCCATCAACTCACTAAGATTCCGCAAGACAACAGAAATCGACAAACTACAACATATCTGGAATCAGCTAAAACTCATGAGCTCACAGGTGCACCAGGCGACCAGCTCGACCCCCGATATCCTGAAAGCCATCAAATAAATGCAGAGGACGTCATTCACCAGAAGGATCACCGACGTCTCAGTACGCCACTCCGCTAGATCATGTTGACGGGATATAAAGGCAAAAGTGACCCCATTCAATATCTGATAACCTTTACGATCGCCATGGCACTGTCACAATTCTCTTAGGAGGAGCGAGACGTTGGGCTGTGTCAACCTTTTATTGAAATCTTTTTAGGATTGGCGCTGGATTGGTTCTCCCGCTTGGAGCCAGGGACCATTGATAGCTTCCAGCGGTTGTCAACAATATTCATAAAGCACTATTCAATGTACGTCACCAAAAAGGCCACGACAACCGATCTCTGGACGCTGTCCCAAAAGGATAAAGAACAATTGCAAGACTTCCTCAACAAATTCAAGGGATTCGTTGCTCGAATAGTGATAAACGACGAAGGTGCAATCGCCGCGCTGTAAAATGCGCTCTGGTACAACTCAAGATTCACGGATGAGATGCTCATTAATCTGCCGCAAACATTGGAAGATGCACTCCACAGGGCCAATAAGTTCGTCGAGATGGGGGAGGAATACTCAAAAATGTCCAAAAGGCATCACGCCACCAAACCAAGTAAAGAAAGAGATGAGGCTCAGCAAGAACCTAGGCAGCACAACATGAAGGACAGGAGAGGTCGCGCGACTTATGCGATTACCAAAATTGGGAAAGCTCCGGAACAGCATCCACCAGTCGATGACGACCCGGAGGCATACTGCAACTTCCACAAGCGAAACGGGCACCGAACTGCAGATTGTCGCCATCTACAATTCATCCTCCTGAAGAAGTTCTAGGATGGCGAAATCGACACTAGTAGGACAAGGAATAACGACAGAAGACGCACGGGAAGCCCAAGATCCAGCTCGTCTTCAAGAGGAAGGGCACAATCCCAGGTCAGCACAGTCAGAGAAACGAGTTCCCATACCATTAACGACATGACACCCCCTAGCCGAACTAGAGATCAGAGTCCAGAAGACAGACTTGACGCCCGGTTAGGTGAGGGGTTGTTACCAAGAAGACGGGTCAACATCATAATGGGTGAACTACTATCGTGCAACGACTCGGTGAAATCAATACGGAGCACGAAGTGACGAGCTGTAACATCCCAAAAAGAACAAGCCGACATTACGCCTACCTCCAACCAACTAGATTTCGGTGATGCCGACCTACGATGACTCAGCCAGCCCCACAACAACTTCCTAGTCATCGAGTTGGTAACCGCCAACACCAAAGTAGCCAGAATTTTAATCGATACAGGAAGCTCGGTCGACATCATTTTTATAGATACGCTCAAGAACATGGGAGTTAGCAGCGAATTGATAAAGACCAAAAGCAAAACCTTGACAGGTTTCAGCGGCGAAAAAGCTACCAGTCCAAGCTGGAGGTCTAACTTAAATGGTCAAATTCATTGTAATGGACCAAAAGTTCGCGTTCAATGCAATCCTCGACATGCCTTGGCTCTATTCTATGAAGGAAGTTGTATAGTAAATTGTTTACAAATTATTCTTAAGAAACGCAAAGATAAACTCTCAAAAATTAGGTTTTAGAGCTTAAATAGTAACCTAAAAGGGGCATTGGGTTAACCCAAAAACAGGTGGGTTAACCCAATTCAAAATGGGTTAAACCATAAAGAGAAAGTCAAAAGTGTGAAAGTTCAGAAAACCTGTACGCCAAATTGGTATAAAATTTTGTCGCGTGTATCAGTTTTGGCAAACCGGTACATCTTCCCATTATTTGGCTCTGGAAAACGAATTTGTAGTTTTGGTTTGTACCAACCGGTACATTAAGCCGGTATCCCTTTTGTTCTCTTTTACCGGTTTGTCTAACCCGGTATATTAAACCGATATCTCTCTTCATAATACTTTCTTCACTTGTAGCGGTTTCGACAAACCGGTACATTAAACCAGTACAGTTTGTTTCCTCCACGTCTTGAATCATTTTCGTTCCCTTTGCTCCGTGCTTCCGGTTTTTCCACTTCTATCACTTGAACAAATGAAATGCAATGCAAATGCATGCTAAACTAACCTATATGCACATGAATCTACTTAGAATATATGCAAAACAAGAGTTAAAATGTACTAAAAACATAATATATCTACTCCCCCAAACTCATCCTTTGCTTGTCCGCAAGAAAACTGCAAAGGAAAGTGTGAGAGAGAGGTTTGAAGGTGGAAACCTCATAACCCAAATATTAAGCCAAAGCTTAGTGAACTAACATTCAAAACATGATACATCATCTATCCCAAACTAGCATCACTACTCATCAAATAATTCAAGCATTTTCACAATCCATTCTATTACAAAAGGAAAGCGATCCACTTGTCTAGTCCAATTTATCTACCTACATTCAATTTCTTTTTATAAGTGAAGCATGCTCGAATAGATAACTTGAAGGTTTCAATTGGTGAGATAGAAAGGGGATTCAAATGCATCAAGAGAAGGTTTACTCTCAATCGTTGGGTTATCACTCAAAAAGAAGTGATTGAATTAGAAAAAATAAAACGAAACAAAGGGAAATGAGGCGTACAATCTCTCAACTTCCTTTTTTAATCATTCCCCAATTCCCGAGTCATATTCTACCAACTTCCAAGAGTTCTAACCACTCATTTTTAGATAAAAGCTTTCCAAACAACTCTTTCTTTCAAAATCTTTTTCCATTTTAGGATTTTCTTCCCCCCCCCCCTCCCCCCATTAGATTCTTCATTCTTTCCCCTTCTACTATTTCAACATGTATTAGCTCTTTTGCATCTTTTTATCACTTAGGTTATCCTTTTCATTCTTGTAACTTCCTAGCCTTTTCCTTTTATGAAACTTAGAGCTTTTCTTTCTTAGAACTTGGGGGTTTTCCACTTTGTACTTTCAAAACTAGGGAAGATTATTCATCCTTTTTCAAACTTATCATTTCCTTTTTCCTCATTCACCAAACATTTTTCTTTTGAAACTTAACTACCAAACCACTTCTACCCTCATGTTTTAGAACAAGAATTAGAACCATGTCTATAGCTAATACTCCAAAACTAATAAGATATTTACAATACCCAACATTCTCATTCCTAACTACCCTTCCTAAGAGCTAGATGATGTCAACAATCTAGCTAAATGGAAGTGTTCAATTGTCGCCCTTTATACTCTTGAGTTTTTTCCGATTAATCACTAAATAAGAGAAACTCGCAAGTGTTTGGGTTATTGGTTTTATATGATAGAGAGGGAAATCATCCTAAAAAAGAGAATGACCGGTTTAGCCACAAGTGTTTAGGTTTTTGGGTGTCTAAACCGTTTCAAAATTATTAAGCCTTGAAACACATCAAGATATCTATTGAGAAATCTAATTAGTAATCCAAATTAAGTCCGAATAGTTATGAAGATAACCTAGAACTAGCAATCTTCGAGACTTTACCAATACATTTTTAAATTTCAAGATCCAACACAAGAACTTCAAGACTTTTCAAGACTACTAGAATGTTCAATCTTATCCATCACATTTTAGATTCTAATTCATAAGGATAGAGCTTATTCTTTACAAGGAATTATCATCATTGGTTTCCTATGCAAATGATGCAACCTAAGATGAGTTTAGATCCAACCTAGAATATACACAAGATGAGACTAAATGCAATTTTTTTTTTTTTTGAAAATTTTTTATTTTTAGGGATTTTTGTAAACCTTAACTATTCAAAATGCTAATATGCATTATATGAACAAAATCGAAACTAGGTTAGCTCCGGTCCCTTCCTCAAACTTAATTCACACGGTCCTTTGTGTGAAAAATAAACTTGAGGATGGGACAAAAAACGAGAAATAAAAGCTAAAAGTGCATGCATTTACAAGGTGAAGAAATGGTACCTCATAGTAGGTAGATGTTGGATCATAGGGTTCCTCGTCGAAAGAAAAACCCGGAGACTCGTTGTCCGAAATTAGAGGTTGTGGTGTTGGCATCCTTCATTGCCATCTTCGTCGCACCGGTGCATCTACTGGACTCCTTGGTTGAAACACAGTTGATTGGCTTGAACCTTCACCTCCATGGTAGGAATGTCGCCGAGATGTGTCTTCCTCTACGTCCATACGCTCGAGCGAATCATCCTTGGTTTGGTTCGGAAAGGGTTGTTTGTCAAAGCGGATGTCAGCTCTGCATTCTCTGCAAGTTGTACCCTTGAGGATGATGGATGTCAACTTTTTGACTTGCTTGACCAATTTCCACGTCGTCCGGTCTTGGAACATGTTCCACCGGCTTAGCTTCTTCTGATCTAAATATAGGTCTTGTAGATGCCCGGGCCGAGGCAGCATGGAGGAAGTCTCGGGATAATATCTAGCACATCCAAAAATCATGCTTTGGTTGTGTGAAAGTCCTGCTGCGGGTTCAGATCTACGAGGACAGTTCACGGCTTGTAATGGCACTTGGTGGGAAGAATCGAGGGGAGGGACCGGTTAAAAACGGACGTTGTTGCTGCGCGTGAAAGAATTTTGATCCGGGTTGGAGAGATAGAACGTGGTCTTTATCCCATTTCCATTTGTGTATCAATATGCAAACTTGTACGCGGATCCTTCTTTAACTTTCCCGACTATATATGATCAGCATCTTGCTGAGATACTTAATATCCATGAGCTTGGGCGAAGTTTGCACTCGCGGGAGTTCAATGTTGACAACTTTTAGGATTGGAGTAATCCATCCTCCAATGATTAGTTGAGGCGTTTGGTCTTTTCGGGTCCAACCCCATCCTTTAAGCGCCAAAAAATTCTGCAAAAACAACTGTACCGGACTCGGCCTACATGTCTCCAGATTCGGGAAGAGCTCCTCATTATCCAATTCCGTTCGAATAATGGGTGTTGATCCCAAACGTAAGAATCTCATTTCACCTTCCATGATACTTCCTCCTTCTCGCCTTGAAAAGAATGAGTGGGTAAGGATTTTCTGGACGTATCTTTTCGCGGGATGGCGAAGATTTGGCCCTTTGGTCCTTCCTGCTACATAATTTCCTGAACCAATACACCTCCAGATTAGTTCAGTTTTTCGCAAATGCTATTTCAAAATGGGTTTCTCCTTCCGCTGAAAAACCATAGATCTTGGCTATCTTGTCAAAACCTAGAGCATGGGCCGTACCGTTCAAATCACCAAATTCAATCCTCCCACCTCCATCTAGATGCTTGCTCCTCTCACGGTACTGAAAACCTTCAATGTAGCAAGAGCATACATGTGTGTTCTCGGTATGTGGAAAACAAATGTTCAGGATGCTTCCAATTCCCATTACGATCAAAAGGGTTTCAACCTCATCATATATACCGAGCATCTTCAAAGTACTTGGATTCTGGAAGATGGATTCAACAAAATCTACTTCCATGAGATCTTGATAGAGCTTGGTTGAAGAAGGTGCTCTTTGAGGATTTGGTTCCATAAGGACCGTAGGAACCGAAGGAGGAGGTGGTTGTTGTGGTAAAATCGGTTCTTCGACATTCAATTGAATTTATGCCGCATTCCGACAAGTTCGGGATTGTCTACCATTTTTTTCATTGATGGAGATCCCGCCACTACTAACCATATTTTGCCGATCTTGCTCTTTTCTTGTTGTCGTCATCTGCCATGATACATTTTCCTTTTTCCTCCTTCGTTAGCTTTTTCTTTGGTGCCATGAGTATTTCCTAAAAAATTGGAGATCATTATAAGGAAATGCATTCGCATCCAATATGTGATCAAGTTTAAGAAAACCTATAAGGCAATCAAATTTAAATGTGAAAGACCGAAGCATTTTTGTTGGTGAAGTCACAAATTTCTCAAGCCTTAAACCAATTCTACTCAATCATCCTAATTCAACACTCTCACTACTCAACATTCATTCATGATATTATGATTTAGTTCTAAGGAAAATGCATAAGCTTTTAAACATTCAAATACATTCAATCATTCTATTCCTTAATATCAAAGCCTTAGATACAATTCAAAGACTACAAAGATGTAGAGAATTAATCCAATTAGAGAACACTATCATATAGCTAATCTCTTGTATTTTACTTAAACATAGCCTCAAAATTCTCAATTAACCACAAGCTACCTCTTCCCCCCCCCCCCCANTGCTCAAGAACCCTAATTTTCAAATTTTGCCAAAATCATGAAAATTAAACTCAATCACTCAAGGAAAAGGAAATGCATTTGATACCCAACAAGTTTCTAAGTCTAACCAACAAGATTGAACCCTAAGATCAAAGAAAAATCAATTTTCGTTCTAGGTGAATAGTGGTGTGTGGAAATTGGAATATGAGAGGTATACCTTTGCTTGAAGAGGTGTAGATGAGACTAAGGAAACTTAGAAATCCGAGATTTAGCAACAAACAGTTCGAAAATTGATTGAAAAATCAAAGTTTTGAGAAAACTCTTTGTCTCTTGTTGAAACTGATATGAAGAGAGAAGAATGGGGAAGAAAAGTTTAAGAATCTGGTTTAGTGTGAAAATTTACCTCATACCGGTTTGCACAAACTGGTACGTTATACCGATATTCTTGTTTAATGTGTGTACTGGTTTGGCCAAACCGGTACCACAAACCGATATTTGTCTCTGTCCCGAAAAGTAATAATATGCGGTTTGGCTACACCGATACGCCAAACCGGTACCGTCTGACATTCACCTTTTTTGTAGTGTACCGGTTTGTCCATACTGGTACACTAAACCGGTACTGGCAATAAATTAACCAAAATCCATCAAACCTGCACCAATCATCACCCAAACTTCCCCAATGGTTAGTACACCCAAAATCATACTAAAAGAAGCTTAAATATTAGAGAGAAAGACTAAAATAAAAGGATATTTACAAAACGGATAACATGAGACTGCCTCTCAAGTGCGCTTGTTTAAAGTCACTAAGCTTGACTAGCTGTTTTCTTATGCTTTTGGTGGTTCAGAAAGAGACACGGAATCTCTTTCTTTGACAACTTCGTTTGCCAAATACACTTCACCCTTTGGCCATTGACGATAAACTCTTTTCCGTCTTTGCCTAATAGAACAATTGCTCCATATGGACGGATTTCCTTAACCGTGAAAGGACCCGACCATCTTGACTTCAACTTTCCGAGAAATAGCTTCAACCTTGAATTGAAGAGCAAGACCAAATCACCAACTTCTAGCTCTTTGGTGGTGATTTAAGCGCGGATGAATTTGGTGAAAAGCCAAAGGAATGAGAGCTTCGAGTTTCCATGGAAGAAGGCGGAAGAAAGAAGAAGAATCATGCTTCAGCTCAAGCGCTCTGATACCATATTAGAAGAAAGTTTGTTTTCTCATAAACTTTAATGAATGACATTTACAGAGTTTATATAGAGATAATTAACAATACTAAATGCCTATTAATGGTACTTAACAGAATTAACTAATTAACATTATTAATGAGAAATCATATTGTTTCAATACAAGTCACCAGAGCAAATACATCGTCATATCAATGCCATTTTTGAATATATCATTTCGCCACTTATAGTGCTTTGTGCTTGTTGATACTTCCTTCGGAATTATGTTTTACTTTAAACACCCATTTTTAATCCGATTGGCTTTACTCCAATAGGAAGTTCAACAAGGTTCGATGTTTTATTCCCCTCGATTGATGATAATTCATCTTTAAACGCTTCAATCCAGACTTTTAACTTCCTTTGTTGGTTAAAGTGCCATGGCTCATCTTTGATCACCATCAAGAGGCGTTCACACACTGTTTCGTTGAATAGAATGTAATCATCAAGATATGTAGGCCTTGCACTTACCCTTGTTAATCTCCTAAACTTTTGTTGTGACTGTTCTTGTTCTTTATCACCTTCGTCATCATTCTCTTCTTCCACTCCACCTAATTGGTCATTTATTACGTTCTCACTCAACTCTCGAGTGTCATGAATGTTTTCTCTTCCTTTCGTAGACTCTTCCTCACGCCTCAAACATGTATGACCAAAATTTCCTAAGCCAACCTTAAATGTTCTAGATTCTTCACCAATCTTCTTTTTTACATCGTTCTACCTCCATCCTTTATTTTCATAAAACACTACGTCTCGGCTCACTATGATCCTCTTGTTTGTAGGATCAAGTAGACAATAAGCTTTCGATCTAGGCTATGTTCCCAAGTGTACCAAGATTTGATAAATTGATGAGAGTAAGAACACAATTGTGTTTAGGAAGAATTATTATTAGACTCTCATAATCATAAACTTAAGATTATACATGCTTATATAGTAAAAGGATTTCTTAATCTAAAATATACACAAATCTCTTACAAACAATATTGAGAATATTTTAATTAATGTTAATGATATTTTAGATATTCTCTTGATCTTCTTTCAATCTTGCCTGTCGATCTTGATCTCATAATACCCTCCCGCAAGTTCATATGTGGTAACACGTGTGAGATTGAACATATCTTCAAATCATCGGCTTCATATCCGGCAATCGAATCATCATCGCGGTGTTATACTCGGCTGGCGAGTCAAATCAGCTTTAACACCAAGTTGTCATGTCGTCATCGACGTTTATACCTGGCCATAGGGTCAACGGTGACGTTTATACTCGGTCATAGTCAAATCGGCTACAACACCCAACCGTCGGGTCATCAATGAACGAACCCATCAATGAATTCATGTTCACATCTACAGTGAAAAAACATCATTGTATCTTCATCTTTGTTTGATTTTAACAATCAATTGTAAATCTTCTTCTGGAAGAAACACACAACTAGTATTGTGTGAGACAAAAATCATCAGTTTCATGATTATGATTATGTGCGAACAAAATACAGTAAAACAACGGCACTCTTTTTGTCAGATTTGTTGATAACGTTGTGTTATACAACAAAGTTTTTTTCAAAAAAGTCAAGTAACAGGAAAACAGAAGAACATAAACTCATGTTTGGTTTTTTTTCAAAATAACCAAAATAAAAAATAGACAAAAGACCAATGATGGACAAAAACAAATAAAGAGATGTATCCAAACGAATATGTAAGGCGGAATGATTTTTTCTTTTTTTCTTTTGAAATAGATCAAAAAAGAGAAAAGTAAGTCGATCGAATGAAAATTGATAAAGATGATAAGATAATAAGAAACCTTCATCGTCGATTTTTTTTCTATGCGGAAGATACAAAAACCTTAATCTATTAGGTTTGGATCTTGGCTCTGATACCATGATAAATTGATGAGAGTAATAACACAATTGTGTTTAGGAAGAATTATTATTAGACTCTCATAATCATAAACTTAAGACTATACAAAAGGATTTCCTAATCTAGAAAATACACAAATCTCTTACAATAAATTTTGAGAATATTCTAATTAATTTAAATGATATTTTAGATATTCTCCTGATCTTCTTTCAATCTTGACTGTCGATCTCGATCTCCTAATAAGACTCAAGATCTAATATCAATATGTCCCTGCATAACTGATGCAATAAAAAATTCGAAGATGTTCAAGGTTTGTTTTTTTCTCTCTCAATACTTCGTCTGCCACTTAACGATCTTGTTGTAATCCTATTAATTAAATAGGTGGCATGTCTCACAACCTCTCCCATAGCTAGTTTGGCACACTCATGTGCTTCAAAATACTCTTCGTAATCACCAAAAGTGTTCTATTATGTCTTTCAGCAACTCCATTTTGTTGAGGAGAGTAAGGTGACGTTATATTTCTCTTGATACCTTTTTCATGGCAGTAAATTTGGAACTCATGAGCTACAAACTCTCCACCTCTATCTTTTCGGAGTTTTTTTTATTGCATCTCTTACTTCTTGTTCAACGAGTATCTTGAATTTTGTGAACTTCACTTTTTTCCCCTTCAACAAAATTGTCCACATATTATGTGAGTCATCATCAATGCGTACAAATATGTGTTAGTGTTGGAGGTGTGATAGGTCCACAAAAATCTTCATGGATTTGCTCGAGAGGTAGAGTGTCTCAGTACAAGGTTGCTTGTGGTAAAAGCTTCCTAGTTTGCTTTTCAAGTAGGCATGACACACATGTGTTCTTTGTTGAATGTAATGCTAGGTATATGATAGGTTTAGAATTTAATTCCTAAAACGAATACTGCAGAGAACAGATCAATGTAGTAAAGTATAGGGTCAAATCCCACTGAGACCAGAAAGTACACGATTTAGTTAAATCTTGAATCAAGCTAAAGCATAATAATAAGATTAGTTGTAAACAAACCAAAACGGTAAAATAAATGTGGTTGTAAACTATGAAATAAAAGCGTCAGATATCAGGAAATCTACAAGTAGTCAGGTTTAAAAGTCAAATTATCATGCAGGGATTTTCTTTTGAAGATAGTTCACAACATCAAAGACAATGATGGAATAATCTCCTCTCGGAGTATTAAACCGTATGCTCAAATATTCATAAACAAACTCTCGCCATTTTTTAAATAAGTGATCATGCATTACAGTTCAGATTTAATTGTTCTCAAGCATTCAAGACAATACTCTCGCAAGCAAGAACACTTATTCATCTAGACTAGATCCAACTTCTAAACCAAATCTCTTTGCGTTTATTAGTCTAATTTCAATAAACTAGATGGCCAGTCTAATTCATGCATTAATAACAAATTTAGACTAAGAACCTATCAATTGTTATCCCCTTATGATAAATCTAACAATCAAACCTGATTTTTTTTGGGAAACCCTAAAACCTAACTAGTGAACTACTCAGACATTGACAAGCAAAAACAAATCAATTACTTTGAAGAAAACATAATAGATAAGTACAGATATTAAAAAGGGTTTAGAAATCTTCTCCAAATACAAGGTTTGAATCTCCTCTCCCTTAGTAAAACTCTCCAAAATAAAATAAAGCTTCGTTCTAAAACCTAAAACAATTAGGCTTTTATAATGTAAAAAGTAAAATAATCTAAAATAAGAAAATTGGATAAGTTAAGGATTTGGTTGCAAAATTTGGAAATCTTCTTCTTTTTCTCGGGTAAAGCGCTCGTTCGTTCTCCTTAGTGCCCGATCGGGCACTTTGAAAAGTTTCCCAATCGTTCTCTCTATTGCACAATCGATCTGTTGATGCGGATTCTTCCAGGAGCAAATGCCCGATTGGGCACAAGAGTTGCCCGATCGTGCAATTCTTTCTTCACTTAGCTAGTCCTTATTTGCTCTGAAATCGTCTGAAAACACTTTTATGTTCAAAAACGACCCGAACACCTAGAATCCTGAAAATCTACCAAATATGTAAGGAAAACACTCGGAATAATGCAGAATAGCAAACATAATGCGCACTGTTATGCATTAAAATCGATTAATATCAACTCACCCAGATTTAGATATTTGTTTGTCCTCAAGTAAAGCAAGATTTAATCTGGAGAAGAGGTTTTGAAATGGACCACACAAAAACTCACAAAATCTCAAAAACCATAAGCATAGTTTCAAATCCAAAAGACACCAATCTCAAACAACTACTTTGAATGAATTGTTTGCCACCACTAAACCAGCAACTAGTTTCCTACTCTAAATCACAAATCAATCAAGTATCAAATAATATCAACCAACTCTTTAAATTCATTCAAGTTCAAATACATGCATTCTCACCTATGGTATATCAATCAAATTACTCAAGTACCTCTTCTATTGAAATGTCTATACCAAACAGAGTATCTGTCGACTTCTGGTCCTGATCCTTTTTCTCCCTTTCTCACTTCTTTTTTATTTTTCTTATCTTACTGCTTTTCTTTTTCTTTTCTTCGTATTTCTGCGCTTTTCTTTCTTTTCTTCTCATCATTTTTTTCTTTTTTATTAAGCAGACGGCAATTCGCTGAGGTTGACTACAGACTTCTAGGTCACGCTTTCAACCCTTTTTCTGAACCGTTTTCTTTTTATTTTCTGAAGGGTGAGAGAGAACACTGAAGAGCAAGGTACCTAATTATTAAAGTATGTCAGCACCATAAGCAAGAATAATTCAAATTCAGATTGAGTCCTATCATGGCAGAGCTAGCATCAAATCATCAATAACTCAAAAGATCAAAACTTTCAGAAACAAAGCAATCAGTAATCAGGTTCTAATCCTAATCTCAGCAATTACTCTAAGTCAACAATCTAGAGAAATTGAATATCATACCCACACTTGGTTATTTATCATCATTGATTTTGATCATGATTCCTTCGCCTCGATAGACTCAGCTAAATTAAAAGAAAAAAAATTTGAAAATTTCACCAAAAAGACAAAACATTAAAATGTAGTTCGTATCTTTACACCCTCCCCCAGACTTACTTCACACCGTCCCGGTGTGAAAATAAATCCAAGAGAAGGAATAAGAGTAACCATAATCAATAGAAAAGTCCCCAATATATGAAAGTAGATAATTAATACTATATGAGTTCAAGGGGAAGAGAGGTACTAATGGTGAACTGCTCTCAAATCTGTTCCGAATTCCTATGCTTCATCTGATATGACTTCAAAAAGAAAAAACACTCAAGAGAAATGTTAGCAATGGTTGAACAATGATTGAGAAATGCTAGCATAGAACTAACAAAAATCATTTGTAAGTGAAACTATTGAAGACATTATAATCGAGCAATACTAATCAAAAATTAGCAAGGATCATATATAAGAGGCACATTCAGAACAATTATCAGCAATCATTCCAGTATCACACAATCAATTGGTAAGTAAGAGCAATCAATCGATCATGAATCTAAAAAAAACTCAAGTCAAAACATAAAGAAAGGTGGTGAGTGGTGAGCAATGATCTAAGCAATACTAATTAGAATTAGCAAGAATCAAGAGAGAAACCATTAAGAGAACCAACAATTCAACTGAGATGATGAGTAATGAAAATAGATAAGAGATAACCTAGAATGTCTTCAAGATCTTTCACCAGTAATAACCTGAATCACTTTGACATCAAAATTGAAAAACAACTAATCTAGACTCCAAATAGTGGGTTGCCTCCCACTCAGCGCTTTGTTTAATGTCACTTACCTTGACGGTTCTTACCTCTAAGTTGGAATTGGATCAACATCCAGCGATGCTCCATAACAAGCTCCAAATCCAGACATCTTCAGCTTCATAATCTTACACATCACACATGTTGTAACATCAATCCCTCTCTCTTTGAACTCTGGGGTGAGTAAAACTCTAAACTTTGAGAAGGGTTTTGAGAACCCCTTGCTTTTCACCTTATACTCAATTGTATCCCCAACTATTGCTTGAGGGATCAAAGCCACTTGACACTCCTTCTTTATCTTCTTCGGTTCCACATTCACCTTCTCCTTAACCTTGGAATTTCCATTCCTTGTTGAGAATCGATAATCTTTGTGCTAGGTTTCAACAACTACACACTTCAGAGTATGTTCTATCCGAGTTTCATTCCTCATCTCCTCTTCTTTCACCATAGTTAGCCTGAATATCCCTTTAGAAGGAATCGCTTTATAGAAAACCAGTTTCTTGATATTTTTCAAAGATATACGCCGATTGGGTAGATCAACAATAGCTCCTACGGTTGCGACAAATGGTCTCCCGAGAATCAAAGTTTCATCTTGATGCTCATTCATATCCAAGATGTGGAAATCAACAGGAACGAGACATGTCCAACTTGTACCAATAGATCTGAGATAAAGCCGCTAGAAGAGACAGTAGAATCATTAGCAAGCTTAAAAGTTATGTGATATCGTTTGATACCTGATAGTCCCAATCGTTCTGCAATAGTCATTGACATAACACTCACATTAGCTCTAGTATCACAGAGAGAATCTGTGAATTCTATTCCATTAATCGAACAAGGAACCAAAAATTCCCTGGAGTCTTGTAGCTTATGAAGCTTCCGAAGTGAATTGTATTGCTTTCCAATCATCTCTCCATCCTTAAACTCTAATTTGGGCTTTGTAGGTTGCACCGGGTATGGAACTATGGGGGTTTTAAGCCATTAGAGGATTTTCATATTTCTGGGAAGAGGGATCGATCGATCTCTTTGATTTTCGATTCCAAGTCTGTATGCTCGATCGAGCAAAAAGTGCCTGATCGGGCATTTTGTTCAAAAATCTTCCCGACTAAAGGGATCGATCGGGCGCCTGATGTGCATGATCGATCATTTTATCATGGACTTTTTGCACCTCCCTGCACGATCGGGCTCAAAATGCCTGATCGATCTTTGCTTCTGAAATCTGTGTGCTCGATTCTGCATCTTTTCCCAACTTTTCAAAATCTGAATATTGCCCAATTTTATCTAATTCTTCCTTCAAATCAGCAACCAAAGACTTACAATAACCTTTTGGATTTTCCTCAACTTTCCCAGGAAAGATTCCAGCTTACTTTTCTACAACTTTAGAAGTCTGAGAAACTTGTATATCTAGATGTTTCACATATGTAGAGAGTGCTTCAAATTTTTGATTAAGCTCTTTCACTTCTCCTTGGATTACTTTTTGGAACTGTTGTTGTCCTTCCAGAAGTTGCTTAAACATCATTTTGACTGAACTACTTTGTTGAGGTTGAGCTTGTTGAAATACATGCTGAGAGGTTTGCAGAAAACCGCTTGAAATAGAGTTCGGCACAAAGGTCTTTTGTTGCTATGGATAATGTTGAAGTTGGGGTTTTTCAACATTAGTGCTTCTCAAAGATAGATTGGGATGAGTCTTGTTAAATCCTTGATTATACCCATGATTGTACATCATTTGACCTTGACTATTGATGTAACTTACTTCTTTCGCAACTCCTTTAGAATTCTGCTCTTGGATAGCAAAACAATCAACTTCCGAATCGTCTACAGCACTGACCTGTTTTTTATTTTGACCCTTAAGTAGTTGAGTTAGTAACCCTTTCATTTCAGAGGATTCTCCTTTCAGCTATGAGATTTCTGAGTTAGCAGCCAGTACAGAAACTTTTGTTTGACGATCAAACTCTGGGCAGTGATTGCTATTGCTGACTACTAGATTCTCTATCAGACAATAAGAATATGGAACAGGTTTCTGCATAAAGTCTCCATCGCTCGCTGTATATAAAGACATCTGGTATTTTTTGTCAATTCCTTTATAGAAGGTGTTGAGGATACTTCCATCTGAGAAACCATGGTGTGGAAAATCACAAAGCAATTCTTTGAATCGCTCCCAAGATTCATAGAATGATTCCACAGGAGTTTGGCAAAAGCAGAGATCTTGTTCCTCAAAGTTTTAGTCCTGGTGGTAGTAAAGAATTGATTTATGAACTTGGCTTTGCAATCTTCCCAAGTTACAATGGATCCAGCAGGTAGAGACTTCAACCAGCGAAGTGCTCTTTCAGCTAAAGAGTGACGGAACAAGCAACAGTGCATGAAATCGCTCGATACTCCATTGAGTTTAATAGTACTGCAAATGTCCTCAAAAGTGTCAATATGATCCATTGGGTGCTTGATAGTAGGATTTTTTCCTGGTTTTCAATCCCTTACAATACTATCATGGTCATTGTAGTATGTAAGATGTCAATCCAAATGGGTGTGATACTAGCAGACTAAATGCGATGGATGCTTCTAATTTAAGCAAATATGAAAAAGGGTGTTTTTAACAAGTCATAAGTGAAAAGAGAATGCATAGAACTAAAGAGCATAAACATAAACAAACATGCATAAGAAACTAAAAAGGATAAAAGGTAAAACAGAGAAAAAGCAAAAAGGGGTAAAGATGCAATCAAGTGTAAAGCAGCTCCTGAGGACAAGGGTAATCAACTAGAGATCCATCCCGATATACCTAAGCACCTAACATACCTCAAACAATGAGCTACCCCTAGACAGTAAATTCATATGCAACCAAGTCTAATCCCTTGATAAATGGAATCATCCTAAGCAATCACCATACCTAACTCCCGTTAATGGTACACTACCTAGAAGACATGAAGAACCAATCTACTAAAGCCAATAAGCACCCTAAACATCTAATACCTTAGGCTAAGATGTGCAAATCTCTGAAATCACCATGATTAGGCATTCCATTGAACATTTTTCAGGTGCTGGAATGCCTAAAATCATATTTCAATTGTTGTGAAAGAAATCAGAATTAAGAGCAATGAAACGGAAGGGTTCTATATGCAAACAAGCTTAGGTACTTAGGTAAGATCAAAACATCAACACTAGTCTACCCCATCCTCGGGAACTTAAGGAAACTACTCACTACTCATGGGTATGAAAGCAGAAAAAATAGAAATTATAACTTCAAAACCAAACATCATGATCAAAAGTCAAACTATGAAGAACAGCAAGAACAGCAACCCAGAAAATAAGAACAGCAATGAAACAGTAACAAACAGAAGAAATGATCAAAGCTAAAACAGAAGATTAAAAGCTTAAAAACTTAGATCAATATGCACCAGATAGAACACAACCCTCATATATGCATAAAAGTAAAAGAAAATAGAAGATTAGCATAAAACTTGAAAGGATTCTGAGTTTTGCATCAAGAACACTAAGGGGGTGTATTCAAACAAATATTTGATATGATTTGAAGTGATTTGAGTTTTAGTGAG
>OVBE01000719.1:0-45219 GCA_900406425.1 Iberis pinnata
CCGAAATATAAATACAAAACGAAAAAAAATTCTTGTCAAAATACGGGTTTCCACATCGACCGAGTAAGTTTCCTATGGACCAGAATCACCGTCTCGGTCTCTCGGTTGGAGATGACATTGACGAGCCTGCTCGCTATCGACAGCTCGTTGGTAGACTTATCTACATGTCCGTCACGCGTCTGGATCTCGCGTACTCGATACATGTGCTAACACAGTTTATGCAGCACCCGAAACCGGCACATTGGGACGCCGCTCTTCGTGTTATCCGGTTCTTGAAAACGACACCAGGTCAGGGTATTCTTCTTCGCGCCAATTCACCTCTGACATTAACGACTTGGTGCGATGCCGATTGGGCATCATGCCCACTTACTCGGCATTCTTTGACTGGTTATTTTATTCAATTGGGTAATTCTCCTATTTCATGGAAAACTAAAAAACAAAAGACTGTTTCTTGTTCTTCTGCAGAGGCCGTATACAGAGCAATGCAATATACCATTCGTGAGATAGTGTGGATCAAAGGCCTTCTCTCGGCTTTTGGCATTGACACTTCTTCACCAATTCCACTACACTGGGACAGCCAAGCCGCCATTCACATTGCCGCCAATCCTGTCTTCCATGAGCGAACGAAACATGTAGAACTTGATTGTTACTATGTCCGAGATGCGGTTCAATCCGGGATTGTTACAACAACCCATGTCTCCTCGAAAGACCAATTGGCGGATATGATGATAAAAGCTTTGGGCACTTCGGATTTTGAATACTTAAAGTCCAAGATGGGCATTTGTGATCTCCATGCTCCATCTTGAGGGGGATGTTAGCGATATTATATATGTACAAAGGGTAGATTAGACATTTAAGTACTCTTAATTAGGTATAATCACTTGTATAAAACTTTGTGCCTCTTACGACGTAAAATATAACATAAACTTTTATCATCTTAAGCTTTCTGACAAGGGTTGATAGGTGAAAGGGTGAAGAAGATTTAGGTTCGACAATTAAGTTTTCCAGGTTGGGTAATGTTCACGGGTCGGGTCGGGTCTGGTCTTGTTCATGGGTAGGGTATTGGCAAATGGGTCAAGTATAGTTAAGTTTCAATTGATTTTTAAACAGCATAATAAGAACGTTTTAATGTCAGTTTCGTATAGGTTGTAAAATTAATATACAGTTAGGAATCTGTGTATCAAACTAGATAAAGAAAAGAATTGGTATATTATTCTAACTTTTTATGTAGATGATGTATTAAATGAGTAATTGGAATATAATTTGTATATTAATATGAAGTTTTTTAATTCTAATATCGAAGCATTTTAATTAGGTAATGAATATTTCAATGTACTATTCTTTTGTGTCGAAAAAACGAAAAAAATGGCCCAATGGGTCTTTATGGAATTAAAATTGTTGTTTGTTTCTGAAATTTGACCTAAGAAAGTCACCGTCGTCGACTCCACAAGAATACGCCGGATACTATTCTACCGCCGCATCGTCACCGGCAATTTGATTGTTTTCTGGGATGGAGGACGAAATGGCCAACCGGCGAGTTTCGAGTCGGACTCGTAAGGTTGCGTCGAAGATGGCGGCGGCTCTTACAAGCACCGACAATCGAACTCAGGTCTGTTGTTGATTTTGAGGAATAAAAATTGATTGTATGGCTTGAAACTTCAACTAATTCTAGAATGGTTACTTGTAGGCTGCTATAGCTCGGCTAGATGCTTTAGAGAACGACAATGGCGCCATCGAAGTGGTAGATATGAACGATGATGATGAAGCTTCTCTTGACGAAGACGATGATCTCGGTGAATAATCTTTTGCTTTTTAGATGTATCTCTCTGTGATGCGTAGTTTGAGTTTAATGTTATATTGTGTGGCAGGATATGTTCAGAAGAAGCAACACAAGGGATCAAAGCGTAAAACTCGACAAGCAAAAGCATTAGAGGCTCGTAAAGCTCCTAAATCCTTCATTGAGCTGTTGCAGGAGGTAAATTAATCAACTCTTTAGGCTAAGCTCAGCTCAGGGTTTCTAACAGAGACAGAATGTTACTTCTTTTAGGCAAATTTGGAAGCTTTACCGTCGCATGTACCGACTTACTTGAAAGCAGCCGTTGGACCTCCGAGTTCGTCTTCTCGTCGCCATTTCTGCACTGTTTGTGGATATATTGCAGGCTACAATTGTTGCTTATGTGGTATGCGATTTTGTTCTATTCGTTGCCAAAACATTCATAAGGATACGCGTTGTCAGAAATTTGTTGCATAGTAAAGTGTCATATAAATGTAAAATCGATTTCTGTTCTGTTCAAAACGTATTAAAAACATCAATCTGTCTGTTTCTGCTATGAATGTGTTTTCAAAATGAAATATTAGCCAAGTAAAGCTGCCAAGTTTCTTGATTAGTATATAGATCACACATGGGACATTTGCTCTTTGAGCGTTTCAAGTAGCTTTCTCTTAGATTCACAGATCTGGAGAAACTCATGAAGGACTCTGTTTTGAGCCATGACTGTTTTGCGTGCTGAGTCTGCTGTGCTCCATGATTTCAGTGCTTCAAAAATGCGGTTTCCAACCTCCGATTCTTTGCTGGATGCAATGAAACTCTCAAGAAGACCAAGAACTTGTCCAGGTCCTTCTGCATCTTCATGTCTCTTCAGAGTTGACAGAAATTTCTCCACTCGATCATCTTCTGGGTTGTTCAATTGATTTAGTACCCAGTTGGAAACTTCTTGTAATATTCTACATAAGGACTGTATAGAATCTTTTATTGCTTGCGACATCGGGGAGGAAGATAATTGATCTGAATGTTGAGTTTTCTTCTTCTTTTTCCCTGATGGGAAAGATGAGCGAGTGCAGGCCTGAATTACAAGACCGTGCCAGGCTAACGGTTCAGTGATGATCTGAACCAATACCTGAACATCGGAGTAGCAAGAGCTAACGTCTGAAGATCCCATTGATGTGATTCTGTCCAGAATAAGCTTCTCAAATAGCAAGTTTAACACATGCCAATGCTCGTGGGAACTCAAGCTCCAAGCATTCCAAAACACCGCAAAATTCAACCAGTCCACCAAGTCTGAACCAAGGCTCTGCAGAGATGTTCCCACAAGGTCAATAATAACTAGACCACTTACCATGAGTGCAGGTGGGAGGAGAAAGGACTAGAAATGCTAACCTCGGAAGTCCTTGCACCCTGTGAGATCTCGGTGACCATATCTGCAGCGTCACTGAGAGAATATCCCAACAATTTTGTGTATTCTTCCAGCAAAAGCTTAAGTTCTTCTCGGAGGTCACCTCCAGACCCAGACCCATTGGTTTCAACAATATCCTTTAATGCTGTTGATGAACACTGGGTAGAGAGAGATATCATCCGAGGTACAAGGGCTTTTCTCTGGATGGCTCTTTTCATATCTTCTTCACGATCTTGATTCTATACACAGCAACAAGCAGAAACAGTATTATAAGACATGGTTCCCAAGAAAAGATATATTGATATAGAACAACGTACCACATTCTCTTTGGGACAGCAAGAAATTTTTTCAAACGGACCTACACACGTTGATTGATATTTAAGAATAGGACCACAATCATACGCAACTAATAATGTGAAGAAGATATTGACCTAGTAGATAGTTTTTCTCAGGACAAGGTGTCCACCATGGTCGTGTTTGCATATCTTCATTGAACCTTAGGGTCCTTGAACCGATTTCGTTCGAGAGCTCGACAAGTTGAACTCCAAATTTCAGGCTTTCAAGAACGCGCTAGACAACAACATTACAGGCAATGTTAGATACATGAGAGGATCAGATAACTGAACATAAAGTAATTTACACGACAAGGATGTGGATTAGTTACCTCTTCTTCCTCAATGCTGTCTGCGCTCTGCTTCAATTGCAAGACAGATTCTTCAACCCTCGCAGCTTGGTACTGATTTGAGTGCTGCAACCGTTGTTTGAACAGAACAAACTCGATAACCTGAGATTAGGTAATCCAGATGTAAGTCACCACGGTAACTGGTTTCCACAGGAAGATAGCAATGGAAAATTATTCTAGCTGTTTACTTTGGTGTAATTTCTATGGCGGTATGCAAGAAATGTAAGGTCGGCAGACTCTCTCAAATAATCATCCATAAACTTGAGATAGTCTTTTAGGAGATTATTTAAGTCCATCCACATGGGAGATTCCAACATTTGACGTAGAACATGATGTGAAACCGTTTCCGTCAAGATGTTCTTCACATCAAGAGCTTTATACCTAACAGAAAATAAACAAATGGTGCAGTGAAACAGCTGAAGAAGGGTTTTACTACCAGAAAGAAAAAGAAAAAAAGTTAAGCTGAGAGCTATGAATACCATTCGATTGCAAGCGGAAGAGCACCAATATATGAATATATGTGCAACAGCAGGATCTTGTACTGCCAGACATGTCTGGAAGCAAAAAGTAATTATCAGGTTGAGAGACTTAAATTGACATTTTCATAGCTACGACAATTAAATACTTACCCTTTAATGGTCAAACCCAACTCAAGAACCATGATGGCCTCAGCAAGATAGCCAAAATCTCGAGTTCGCCAGTATAACTGGAACCAATAGTAAGGTTACGTAACAAATAACAACAGCTATGCAGTATGGGGAAGCATATCTTTTTAACAAAACCAAAGTACCTGGACCAATAGGTTGCTAATCAAAGATAGAAGTTCTTCCCCGAACATGTTCTCTTGAGGATCCAAGTCCTTAGAAAGAGGAAGATTTTGACAGTATAACTTTGCCAGTTTGACAGCAGAGGCTTCAATCTCTACACATTGGAGCACAAGGCGAATTGGAAATAGATTCAGAAGAACACACTACGGAAAGCTATATTCTATTAATAAGAAACCTTATAGAGGAGAAAACAAGCAACTATGCTGGAAAAAGATTCATCATACCACACACCATAACAGAGAGAGATGCCATATGCACAAAAGAGTCACACATCTAGTAGATTTAAATTTAATCTTTATAAGTAGAAAACAAGGGACGTTTCAGAAAAAAAGGCATGTGAGCAAAGAGAACACACCATCAAGAGGGAGCTCAAAAATGTTTCCTGTCATTTCTTGAACTTTTAGTATTGTTGCTGTTTGACCAAGCACTTTGGTTGCTGATGCAGAAACGGAGTCGGAACTCTTCACTAACATTCCAACAAATTCAGCCTTTTTATTTGGGGTTAATACTTGTAGGAATGCCTCAACATCGGAGGCATAGCAAGCTAAATGACCAAATCTGTAAGTAAAGCGATACAAGCTAAGTACCAGTAAGCTTTATATATTCAAGCCAGACTACATAGCATATATATCAACCCAAAACAGTTCATACAGACATACGTGAGAAAATACTGCAGTAATGATTCTAGTAACTTGTTTTCGTTCTTCTTTCCATATAACAACTTTCTCTTCTCAATTTCAAGTTCTGCCAAATGTGGACCCCTTAAGTTTGTATTCTCAGTATCTCTTTGTAATTTCTGCACAAAATCTGAAGCACTTGATATACGGGAATCAAACTGCATGTTGGAAAAGAAAATGGATTAGATATACCCAGAAATTAGGAACACAACAAAGGAAACACGAACTAAGACTTTAAGTCTCGCAAGTCGTTAATATGATCACCATTTCTTCCGTAAGGTGAGAAAACTTGCATTCTATGTGTTTCGTTACATAACTTTGATCAATGTTGTCAAAGTACTTCCAAATGCTGTCATCTTCAAGCAGACAGCCAAGATAGTGAAGGAAACACTCCCAATCATCTGGACTGCCAAGCAAACGTAAATACAATGTCAGCACACTGTCATGCAGAGGCTTAAGATATATAAAACAATTAAAAGACCAATCCACAATCATCTTGGAAACACTGTCATTTCTAGATTCTAGAAACACTTGGTTACAACGTACCTCAATACTAAGATTTTTTTATAGACATCAACAGCAGCAGAATAATCATTCGCCCTAGCAAGGAGTCTCCCCTGTCAGCTTAAAGTGAGAGAGTTCGTGTGAAGAGACAGCAATAGACTCTGTATGTTTATAGATATTATTGATAATTTTCAACCTCAAACTAGAATACATGTCATTATTTAAGAATGCTTGTGGCCTACGTAGATTATAATGCAAAATCATGAAGTTTAGATATCTTTCAGACCAATAAGCCCTCTGACCTACCTGTATTCGTAGTTTATCGACTTCAATCATCAAAAGAGAACCCAAATTTCCAGAAAGGACTTCCAGAGCATCATTGTACTTGGATTGTTGTTCCAGCAAAGAGATATACACCATGAGAGCTGAGAAGACCAGACTTTCATTAGTAGAAGAAAAGCTGAAGAAATATGAAAGAGTTCCACAACTTGTACAAAAGAAGACATTAGTGGAGAAGTGAATTCACCTTCTGGCTCATGCATGCTATGAGAGGCAATGTGCTTCTTAAGTAAACCCTCAGCCAGAAGCAACAGCTTCTCCCCACCTTTATCGCATAGAACCTGTAACAAAACTTCACAACTGTAAGCAACGGACGGAATACCAAACTTCTCAAAAGGAGGGGGTAGACTGTGGCACTACTTGTAATTGGATGCTACAAACTGCCCAAAGTAAGAACCTCTCTTCTCCAGCAAGTTTGTACATTTTGATGGCTATCTGTCACAGAGAAAGACATAAGGATATGGAAATACAGATTCAAAATCAGAACACATAAAGCTGTTCATCCAATAGAAAGACCAACCTGCTGCTGCCTCACAAAAGAATATTCACGAACGTAACAATTAAAGAGCCCCATCATAAGCTCCAAATTATTAGGGAATTTGCCACAGGCATGAACATAACAGCTAGTAGCTAAGTCCACTACTCACATGAAAACAAAAGAATCAGATATAACCAAAAACTTAATAAACCAGCTTTCAAATTCTTCATACAAGTATACTTACAGTGATCGAGTCTCTGCAATACAATTTGCAATGTGCTGAGAGTGAGATCATCCATCAACGATGAATCATCTTTGTATAAAAGCTCTTTAGCATCCAAACAAACGGATAGTGCCTCATCTGTTTTCCCCATCCTCTCATGAATCAGAGCTTTAAGCGCCTGTTAATTCAATTGGATTAACGTTTCCATTAACGGATTAGAGAAACACGAAACGAATGATTAGATTACACTTACTAAAGCATAAGGTGATTTCGGGTACTTAGAAAGAAGCGAAGTGACGAGCTTGAGCGCGTTTTTGAACTGACGAGAATCAATGGCATCCCAGATTGGTCGGACACGGCGTTCCGGTATTCCACCAGCCAACCCAAATTTGGAAGCCATCCCAGAAAAAATTGAAGAGGTTTCAAAGATAAAGAGTTTTGTCGGAAACAAACTAACTGTTGAAGTGTTGTATGAGTTGACCTTAAAACATCAAAGAGACTCAGTTGCAGTTAAAAAAGGATCAGGGAGATTTGCATCAGCAGCTGCAGATTAGAACCAAATCAAACCTAATCAAGCCGTTTGGATGCGGCGATATCGCTGTCACGGCCAGGCATTAGAGATTGGGTTACTTAATGGGCTTAACCTGGCCCGTTTAATGGCCTAAACTGCGACTTCACGTAATTTAAAGAAATTCAGATGATGATCGGTTCTGAAAATCAGAAATGTGTTATAGGTACATCTAAAAATATATAACCCCACAAAAAAACACTATAATATTTAATATAACAAATAATTATGTTATGTAAAAAAGTTATAAAAGTATATCAATTTTTAATTTATCTTTTAGATATATGATAGAATATCGATGGTTGTCCTCCTATCATCACTATCGTTGATATGACTTTTATTAATGAGGCGTTTACGGTTTGGCATCAACATGATTAGCTTATGTTTAGTGAAATTTCGGTGCAATTCCTCTTCTCGTGCAATGTGTTGTCTCAAATGCTATGACTACTACCGAAATTTGAAGTCTCCTAGCCACTGTCCTCAGCAATTTGAATAGTGGAAATATTAGATAACTCAAAATTATCAAGACTATGTTAAAGGAATTAAGACTACTTCTATAAGTAAGATGAAAAGAACTTTTATTTCTTGTTAAAGTCAACTGTACAATATTCAAGTTCTTATATAGTAAAAGCAAAGAGACATTCTGTTAAAACTAATCTAACAGTAATCTAACTGAATATTAACCGCGTAATGCTCACTTAGTTCACTAACCTAGCTCACTAAGTTCACTCTTATTCTAATATCCCTCCCTCAAGCTGAAATCTTCTTAGGAAGATAGAGGCTTGAAAATCAAAAATGAGCAAGTAAAGACTGAAAAACAGCTGTTTGTAAGGACTTTATAAGAATATCAGTCAAATGTTTGTGTGTGCTGACATGAAGAAGCTGCATAAATCCTTCATGATACTTGTCTCTTACAACATGACAGTCCAACTCTATGTGCTTAGTGCATTCATGGAACACCGAGTTGGAAACTATGTGTATAGCAGCTATGTTGTCACATAACAGATTAGCAGCAACAACATGCTTAATCCTAAAATCACTTAGCAGGTTTTTCAGCCAAATGAGCTCTTTAGTTGTGTCACACAAAGACCTATACTCTGCTTCAGCACTGCTGCATGAAACAGTTTTATGCTTCCTTGATTTCCACGATATCAATGATTCTCCAAGGAAGATACAAAAGCCTATAACAGAACGTCTTGTATCTGGACATGTTTCCAAATCTGATTCTGAAAATGCATTGAGTTTTATCTCTGAAGTAACAGAATAGAACATACCTTTTCCTGGATCAACTTTGATGTATCGAACAATCCTGTGAGCAACCTTGAGATGTGCATCACGTGGAGCTGCAAGATATTGACTCAATTTGTGTACTGAGTATCAGGTCTGGTTATAGTGAGGTAAAGAAGTTTTCTAACCAGTGTTCTATATGCAGTAGGATATGACAATAATTCACCAGTTTCTATACTCAATTGATGGTTTGGATCCAGAGGAGTAGTCTTGGCTTGGAGTCAAGAAAACCAGTGTCCTTGAGAATATCTGAAGCACACTTCCTCTGAAAAATGGAGATTCCAGTTGTGAACCTTGAGATTTCCAAACCTAAAAAATATTTTGGAACACCAAGATCTTTGATTTGGAAAGCAGACATGGAGATTGTCTTGACTCTGTGGATTGCATCTTCACTGTTGCTAGCAATCATTATGTCATCAACATACACCAGGACTGCTACAATCACTTGATCATACATCTTTGTGAATAATTTTTGTTTTGCTTCTGATTGGATAAATCCATTTTGAAGAAGAACCTGAGAAAATTTCTTATTCCACTGTCTTGAGGCTTGTTTCAAGCCGTAAATAGACTTATGTAACATGCATACTGCATTAGCTGGTAAAGAAACACATGTAGGAGATGTATATCCTGGTGGCAAAGTCATGTAAATCTCCTCATCTAAGTTTCCATGTAAAAAGGCATTGGTGACATCCATTTGTCTTAAATGCCAACCTTTAGTTGCTGCCAATGCCAATAACAATTTTACAGTAACCAATATTGCTACTAGATAAAATGTATCAACATAATCCACTCGTTCCTGCTGAGTGAAGCCTTTGGCTACAAGTTTGGCTTTGTATCTATCTAATATCCCATCCGCCTTATATTTGATTTTGTATATCAATCTACATTCAACTGGTACTTTACCAACATGCATAGATACAACTGACCATGTATTTGTCTTTTGAAATTGCTCAAGTTCCACATTCATTGCTTTAATCCACTGATCCGACTTTATAGCTTGATGAAATGTTTTTGGTTTAGATTCAATGGTGATATTGAGGATATAGGACTCATATGAAGGTGATAAGGCAGAGTAACTGAGAATAGAAGAAATAAGATAAGGGGTGGTTTTGGTATTGGGAGGAATTGGAGTTTGAACCAAGAGATTACACTTATAGTCTTTGAGATATGATGGAGCTTTGAGATTTCTGCGTGGTCTATCTGTATTTGCCATAGTAGATGTCACTGGTATAGATGTTTCTGGAACTATAGGAGTTATTGGTAAGGCTGGAACTATGGGATCTATATGAGCAGGAGCTACAGAAGAAACATGAGTATCTATGGTATTAAAAGCAATGTATGGAAGAGACAAAAGAAGAACTGACTGAGGGAAAACTTCTAAAGTTGGAAACCTATGAACAATATCAGAGTATGGAAAAATATCCCCATGAAACTGAACATTCCTGGTTATAGAGATATAATTTGTTTCAATATTTATCACTTTGTAACCTTTATAACCAGTGGGATAACCAAGAAAAACACATGAATAAGACCTAGGACTAAACTTATGTTTATCCTTAGGAAAAGTTGAAGCATAACAAAGGCATGCTAGATTTTTGCTAGTTAAAAGCTCATAAGGTGTTCTGTTTTTAAGAAGATGTGAAGGAGTCTTATTGATAAGATAAATGGCAGTTCTAATGCACTCAGTCCAATATGCTATGTGAATGTTTGATTGAAAAAGAAGTGATCTAGCAACATTCAAAATATGTTGATGTTTCTTCTCTACAACAACATTTTGTTGTGGAGTGTTAACACAAGAAAAGTAATGATGAATGCCTTTTGAATTTAACAAATCATGAAATTTAAGTTATGGGGCATTATCAGAACGAATGACTTTTATTTTTGTGTTATATTGAGTTTCAATGTAAGTAACAAAATCAGGAAAAATCTGAATAACATCACTTTTTGCTTTAAAAAAATAAATCCATGTAACCCTTGTACAATCATCCACAAAAGTTAAAAAATACTGAAAATCATCATGTTAAATAACAGAGAAAGAACCCCAAACATCAAGATGTATGAGATCAAAAGTTTTTTCACACATATTATTTTGAAAAGGAAAAGCAAGCCTCTTTTGTTTACCTTACAATGGGAACAATCTGAAAACTTAAAACCAGTAAGAGAAAGATCTTTGGAAATGGTTTGAATCTTTGAAAAACATGGATGACCAAGCCTATTGTGCCAAAGAATATTATTGTTGATACTGAGATTGCAAACTAATCTTGAAAAACCATTTGAAAAACTACTTGATGATTGAGATAGAATGTACAAAAGATAAAGTTTCTTGCAAAGATTACCCTTCCCAATCATCAAATCCCGAGTAAAATCCTGAATTAAACAAAAAGTAAGATAAGAAATGACAGCCAAAGATGATTGATGCAGAAGAGAGCTAACACTAATGAGATTTAGATGGAAAGATGGAACATAAAGCACATTATGAAGGAGAATAGTATCTGATATCCTAATGGTTCCGGCTGTGGTGATAACTATTATAGTTCCATTAGGTAAGGTAACAGTGATGTTTGGAACATTAAAAATATGAGCAAATACAAATAGAACACATCAGACATGAGATGTGGCTCCTAAGTTTATGATCCAACTATTAAATGTAAGGCATGGTTCCTAAATAGCATTATAAAGATGAAAAGATGACATACCATTGAATGATGATGTTAGGTGATTAATATCCTCATGTGCTGTGATTGTAAGCATTGAATTTGAAACTTGAGAATGAACTTGAGATTGTAACTGATTTGCCAGTTGTTGTATCTGCTCTGTTGACAATTGTGCAAAAGCTGATGAGACTTGATTAAAATGATCATGAACATTTGAATTTTTGGTGAGAACATTAGCCACTATTGTACTTTTATATGATCTTTGCTGATTAAAGTGTTTGTACTTTTGATCTTGATTATAATTGTTCTGACTTTGATGAACATTCTGCTCATTGTTGAACTGTCTTGCACTTTGAAAAACTTGATTGTTCTGAGCATTTTGTTGATTTTGTGTTATTGAAATTTGATTGTAACTCTTGAAACCTGGAGGGTAATCATGAAGCTTATAACATTTGTTAACCATGTGTCTTTGAAGACCACAATGAGAACATATAGGACGTTGACGAGGCCTGAAATTGTTATTTGATACAGCTGCAATGAAATCTTCATTTGCAGACGAGTTTTGATCAAATTGACTTGATGAAGTTTGAAAAACTACATAACTTGCTTAAGAATTCTGCTTAATAACATGTTGTTGTTCATGTTGAATGACCAGATTGAAAGTCTTTTCTAAGTCTGAAAATGGATCCAGCATGATAATATGTGCTCTTATTGCCTCATAAGAATCATTTTACCCAAAGAGAAATTTTCTCACAATGCTTCTTTCAAATAATGCATGCCATTGAGCATTCAAATCACATAAACAAACATTACAAACACAAGTTGGATTGGCTTGTGCTGCTTTCATTTGTTCCCAAATAGACACCATCATAGTAGCTATCAACATTCATGGATCCCTATCTAAGTTGATGAAGCTGATGTTCTACAAAGTATAACCTAAGTGTATTATTCTGCTTAAACCTTTTTCCTAGATTACTCCAAATTTCATGTGCAGTCTTCACAAACAAGATACTTTGTCCAGTTGACTTAGATACTGAATTGATTAACCAAGATCTTACCACATCATTACATCTTGACCAATACAAAGCTTCTGGAACATCAGTAGGACATTGAATGGATCCGTCTATGAAACCAATTTTGTTTCTCCCATTGAGAGCCATACGCATTGATTGTTCCCAAGCATTGTAATCGGCATCTCCATTCAATTTATCAGATACTAAATTGATTTCAGAATGATCATTACTGTTCAACAAATATGGATTGTCATATGAATCCCGATTCATATTGATTTGATTTTATAAAAAAAAAACACTTCAAGAAAATTGATCCGAGAAAGAAGAAGAACAAAGTCAATGGAGGTCAAAGAAAGAAGAAGTAACAAAAAGAAACAGAAAATTAATCAATCGCTGAAGAAATTCAATGAAATCAACAAGAAATTTGAAGAAGAAAGTCATGAATCTATCACAAACAAGTTGTGAGAGTGATGAGCTCATATTTTTTCGAGAAAATCGCGCAAATGAGCTTGTTTAAGCTATGATACCATATCAGAAAGGTAAAAAGAACTTTTATTTCTGGTTAAAGTCAATTGTACAATATTCAAGTTCTTATATAGTGAAAGCAAAGAGACATTCTGTTAAAACTAATCTAACAGTAATCTAATAGAATATTAACTGCCTAATGCTCACTTAGTTCACTAATCCAGCTCACTAAGCTCACTCTTATTCTAATAACCTCTTAATATTTCTCTTGATCAGACCTGACATAACCTTCATAGTTAACTAGCTCCTCCAATACATGCATCAACTAACCTTTGATCATTGGAATGTGACTAAACGACTATTACATTATCTTTTTGGCATGATGTATAAATGTCCTATTTCTTTGCTAGTAGTTCACTTTCATATATTGCATTTGAGCCAAGGTGGTTTTGGTCTAATCCATTTTTCTGAAACTTTCATATGAGGATTTTCGGTTGTGGTTTTCTTCTTCTTGAACCACCTGATTAGCTAAGAACCATTCATCTGCTTCTATAAAGGCTTTTCGACCTGAGTCTAGAATAGAGAATGATATCTCTTATATTCTTTTCTTATTTATGTTCTTCCATAATGTCCATAATACCCACGGATATGATCCTAGTTCCTTCATCCACTATGTTGTTAGTGATATGTACCTTATGTTATTATCTTTAGTCAATTCCAATTTCTATAAATTGGTTTTCCAGAGATCTCTGATTATGCATTGTCCTCCTCAGTCCATACCACAAAAGATGATGGGAGTGTGAGAAGTTGAACTGTTGATAATGAGTGCCAGCTCATCAATCACACTTTATAAACCGGCCGGTTTATTCACTGCCCGGTTAGAAAAAAAAAGAAAGAAGAAGAAGCGAAGAGTCCACAAAAAGAAAAAAGACAGTATAGGTCCATTTTTAAACAACGCGGCGAGATCAAAGATCAAAGATCAAAGATAGCGTATAGTTCGAGGGTACTTTCGTCATCACGTACAAGTTTCTATCCATCCATCCAGTCTTCTTCCTTGCTTCGAACTTTCTTCTCGTCTTTGATTCCTTGCTTTCCCCGCCGATCTCGCTGTGGCTTTTCTTTCTTTGTTTTTTGAATTTAGTGAGCCGATTATATAGAAAGTTCTCTACTGATTCAAACCTCTGTTTCAATAATGGCTGAGAACGGTGAAGAGAAGTTACTTGCTGTGGCGCGTCACATAGCGAAGACGCTTGGTCATAACGAATCCATGGCCGATGATATTTTACAGATCTTCTCCAACTTCGACGGCAGATTTTCTCGCGAGAAACTCGCTGAGGGTCAAGTTGGGGAAGATGGATCCGGACTCGCTGTACTCGAGCGAGCTCTAACTTCCATAGAAGGTCAGATCTCCAGCTTTGTCGCTGCTGATCAGCCAATCTGGGCTGATCCTGCTGATTCTGCTGCCTTCCTCGACACCATCGATGAGCTCGTGACTATCACCAGGGAGTGGAGTCCCATGGCCTCCGATAAACCGATCGGCGTCTGTCTCGCACGCGCTGATGACATGATGCAGCAGGCTATGTTTCGCATCGAGGAGGAGTTCAGGTCGCTTATGGAGCGTGGAGCAGAGTCGTTCGGCCTTAATCCGCAGGGAGATGCTGCTGCTGTGAACAATCGTTTTGACTCCGACGAAGAAGATGACTACGACAGAGATTTCCAGAACGGTGAAGATATCCAGATCCCAGTGGCACAGCCGCTTACAGACTACGACCTAATCATCGACGCCCTCCCGTCGGCGACAATCAACGATCTTCACGAAATGGCCAAGCGAATGGTAGGAGCCGGATTTGGTAAGGCGTGCTCTCACGTTTATAGCGCTTGCAGGAGGGAGTTTTTGGAAGAGAGCATGTCGAGGTTAGGGTTACAGAAGCTTAGTATCGAAGAAGTTCATAAGATGCAGTGGCAAGAGCTAGAGGATGAGATAGACAGGTGGATCAAAGCAGCCAACGTCGCTCTCCGAATCCTCTTTCCCAGCGAACGCCGTCTCTGCGACCGTATCTTCTTTGGCTTCTCTTCTGCTGCTGATCTCTCATTCATGGAGGTATGTCGTGGCTCCACCATTCAACTCCTGAATTTTGCAGATGCCATTGCCATAGGAAGCCGTTCGCCTGAAAGATTATTCAAAGTGCTTGACGTATTTGAAACGATGAGGGATTTGATGCCCGAATTTGAGTCTGTGTTCTCAGACCAGTTTTGCTTAGTTCTTAGAAACGAAGCAGTAACTATATTGAAACGATTGGGAGAAGCAATAAGAGGTATATTCATGGAGCTTGAGAATCTGATCCGTCGAGATCCAGCCAAAGCTGCTGTTCCAGGCGGTGGTCTCCACCCAATCACTCGCTATGTGATGAATTACCTCCGGGCTGCCTGCAGATCCCGACAAACTCTAGAGCAAGTGTTTGAGGAAAGTAATGGTGTGCCCTCTAAAGATTCAACTCTATTGACTGTACAAATGTCTTGGATCATGGAACTTTTAGAGAGTAATCTGGAAGTAAAATCGAAAGTATACAAAGATCCAGCGTTGTGCTCTGTGTTTCTGATGAACAATGGGCGTTACATTGTTCAAAAGGTGAAAGATGGTGACTTAGGACTGCTCTTAGGAGAGGATTGGATGAGGAAACACAACGCTAAAGTAAAACAATACCATTTAAATTATCAGAGAAGCTCATGGAATAAAATGCTTGGGTTGCTGAAGGTGGATAATGCAGCGGCAGGCACCAACGGGCTAGGGAAAATCATGAAGGAGAAGCTTAAGCAGTTCAATACGCAGTTTGATGAGATATGTAAAGCGCACTCGACGTGGGTTGTGTTTGACGAGCATTTGAGAGAGGAGCTGAGAGTCTCGCTGGGCAGGTTGTTGTTACCTGCATACGGGAGCTTTATAGGAAGATTTAAGAGTCTTGGAGACATAGGTAAAAACGCCGATAAATACATCAAGTATGGAGTAGAGGACTTGGAGGTGCGTATCAACGAGCTGTTCAAAGGAACAACTACGGCAAGAAAATGAAGGTGAAGACATAAATTGCTTCACTAGTAAGATCATTGTAACGAATCCACCTGCTTATGACCAGTAGCGAAGTCTTGTAGCGTGGTTTTGAAAAATGTGTCGTTTTGGACAGTTAGCTCGGTTCTGTAATGTTATGTTGTATTGTACTAAATCAGGTTTTTTCATTGTAAAGAGAAGAAACAGATGACATGTATCCTGGAGCTGATGATGACTCCACTCCATAAGATTAAAGTATACTAGACCTCTAAACTTTTCAGAGTCTCTATAAGATTACTAAAAAGATGTAGCCAAATCCTCTAACCACATCCATATTGGGTCCAAATACAAGAGACGCTAGAATCTATCTTCGCAAAACCTCAAGCCAAATCCTCCTTGAACGTGATACTAAAAGGAATGTAAAACTAACTTAGATATAAAGACCAAGACATAATTACAAGAAGTCTTCAAATATAATATGTTTATATAACCAATATTCAAGGGTTTTTGGTAAAAAAAAATATATATATTTTTGTGTTATTTTTGGGAATAATGTGTTATTTTTGAATTTTTATGAGTGCTATTTTTAGATATATTTTGGTTTTTGGTGATATTACTGAAAATCCCATAATTTAATAAGTTAATTCAATTTGTGATGGATTTGCGAGAATCATCACAAATTTTGATCGATTTTGCAACTTTCGATTAGCTATGGAATCAATTTCGTCGCAAATCACTTTTTCTTGCAATATACTTTTAGTGTTATCTAAAACATGCTGAATTTGGTACCATTAATCTACTCAATATTCAAGAGAATCCTTGTAGTATTTTAGCTCTGTATATCAAAGTTGCATGGTTTGGTCTAAACATTTATAGATTTTAAAAGGCATTGCCTGATTCGTTCATATTTTGTGACTGATTAAATGGATCTGAACCAGAGGAGTGACAACTTTTGGTTAACGAACCAATAAACAAAAGATCTACTAAAACTAAGGTGCTCCTTTTTTTTCCTATATAGAAAAGCAGTATTAGTTAGAAAAGGAAGCGAAACGACAACTTTGTCGTTTGATTATTAATATAAGAGATGTGTTTGGTGGGAAGATACATATAATCCAAATCAAACACATGTATAATGCGCTCATCCTACGATTCGTAAAGCCTTTCTCTTTCATGTGAAAGCAAAAACAAAAGGAGTGTGTTAGGGCTAAATTTATAACTCACAAACTAATGTCACAAAGTGCATCCTCAGCAAGGAGATTGGCACAAGGGGCAGACTTTCTTAAGAGATGTTAGGAACCACTTGTCTAAACATGCTTTGTGAAACTTGTACTTGCATGTGCTGCAAGCCCGCCTTGGAAGGCTGTGATTCGCTGTGTGAATCACACTATAACATATTGGACAGTCCTCTACTCCTTCAAATTCCTTGTCTGAATTCCGCTTCCATATTCTTATCGCCTCCGACAGGGCCCCGTTCTGCTTCCAATAACACATTAGAAAGGCAAAACATTTAGCCTCCATGATTTAACTGGATTTTATGCAGTATAAGAAAGATCTCATCTACATGACCTCATAAAGCACAGTAAGTACCTGATTACGAACAAACATTAGCATAGACATCAACCACTTCCTTTGCTTTGCGTCGCTTATTCCGATACTTTTTGTGCAGTTGACATCAACAGGCCTGAGTGGGTAAGAAACTGGGAGTTTGATCACGAGATCCATCCCGGTTTCATCCTTTGTATATGTAGCAACCACTTCATTTGCGGATTTACTTATGCTCACTGAGAAGCTCTCATCATTAAAGTCTGCCTTCTTTATCTGCAGCTCACATAGACAACAAACCCAATATCTGACTATGCACTAATGCCTATTCACTTGTAACTCTCAGAGACAAGAAAATGTTTTATTACACATACCTGAGACAGTTCGTTCTTTATTAAAGAAGGGCTGCACCATGATCTTGTAAATGCTTCAATCAAAGATGATGCAGATCGATCACGCATTTCGCTAAACCATTCTCTCACATAAGCTGGAAGGACACGTAGCATCAGACCGTATATGGCCCCAGCAAGCACAGCCATGTTTCCTGTTTCAATAGGCCAAAGTGACTCAACAGTTGACAGGGAGGAACCCGTTGCAATTGCACGAGTTGCTGCAGATGCAACCACAGATAACTCAGGCGGAATATCCACATCTTTTTTTTTCAAGCTTTGTGCCATGTATAATTCTAGAGGAATATGCTGGAAAAGACTATCTAATATCACAGAATTTGCAGTTCTCTCTATATACTGCACCAGTCTCTCTCGTCCTTGTGTTAGTGAAGGTAGAGAGTTAACATGCGAGAGTAACAAAGACCATGCAAGGAATGTTTCTACCTGCCAATACAAGTAATTGCAGTGAGTGACTTGTCCGAAGAGGGACATAAACCAAACAAAACTTTTAAAGTATAATTTACCCTTTTTGATGCAGTCAAATCTGTATCAAGAAGTTCATAATTTAACTTCTCAACCATACAAGATATTTCATCTCTTAGCCGTAGCTTGTCTTCAGATGGCAAGCTAACATTGCTCGAGTCCTGATCATTGAGTGATTCATCACTCGGTGATGCATTCCCATCAGCAACTATGGCCAGCCTGGAAATAGGTTCGGTAGACAGAACAATGTATGCAGCAAGTTGAAGTGAAGGGATTGGATTGGAAGAGAACAATATGGCATACAAAGAGCTTATGGCTCCTTTGCTTAGACCCCAAAACTCCACTGCTTTGACAGCTCTATCTCTTGCACGAGGAGAAGAGTCGATTACAAGTTGAGCCACCAACTCCCAGAACTGCAAATGATCAACACGAAATGAAGCAACAATAGATGCTGCTTCTGAAGAATATGAAGCAGCAATAGCCTCCGCGAGACCGGTGCAAAAGAAAAGACGCAGAACACCTTCAAGCAGTCGATCTTTAACCTGATCCCATGTTTCATCTGCCAAGGAATTCAGATTATCTTCACCTTCAACCAATTTATGTTTTACTAACGCATTAAGCAAGGAAAATGCTGACAGTGCACTCCTAGCATTGTCTATAGAATGATCAGAAATAGAAACAATATGCCCAAGTCCCTCAAGAGTATCATTCTCTTTCTCCATGGAAGAAACACCACTGATGAAGTCATTGACGTTCTCAGAAGTTTCCTCCATCACAACTACTGCAGACTGAATCAGACGCTTCAAATTAGAAAAGACAAATTCCCAATCTTCCTCATTAAAATCTTTTCCACAGTAACTAACTGCAACTACGATTAGTCTTGAGAGCAGAATTTGGACAGCTGAGAATTCTGTTACTATGTTTGATGCACCTGGAACTTGTTTTTGTTTGCGGAACAAGTCAAGCAGGAGTGCTCTCTCTTCATTGCCCACCTGCCTCTGTAGCTCCTTTGCTTCTTCAGCCTTTTCGCTCACGGGGTAACAAGAGATAACAAGCTGAAACCAATCCTGCATATCTGATGAAGACACAAAAAAAAAACAATCAGCTAGGCATGCAAAGCAAAAGCAACACAATGAAATCTCAGTCCTAAATTGCTTCCTAGACTGTCCATCTAATGCCAATTACGACCACTTTTCAGGTGAGGCCTCAGGAATATCTCTACTTTCATAAGTAAATACTTGCTCTAAATCCACCCGTGGGGTTTATCCTTGATTTAAATCTATGCAATGTTCATAGAAACTCAAGATAAGATCAATAGCCTTGAGTCATGACCAATAAAAAACATATGAAAATTGAAATGGGCTTCACCTTCGCCACTCTCCCAGAGCACTAGAGGAGGAAACGACAAAGACCTCTCCAGCCAACCTTCAAGGCCAGCTTTCAGTGGCAGCAGAGTATCTTCATCAGGAGCAAAAGATTTTGTTTTTGTACGTAATGGCAAAATTATTATGCTAATAATGAAAGGAACGATTCTCAAACAGCTTTTGTTTGTCTCTTCCCCAATGAAGAGTTTATCTGTGAGCTTTTTGAAAGAAGTCATGGCTTCTCCTTCTCTCCAAAGGTCCTCCTTGAACAAAGTGAAAAGCAATGACACCAGAGCTCTCAAAAATGGTTCTGCGATGTCCTCTACGTGATTATTTAGATCAAAGCATATGTTCCCTAAGCTCTCGACCTCATCCTCTCCATGCACAAGGGCACCATTTAGTAGAATGTCAAAAATGGAATTTAGTAAATCTCCACTTGATGGCTCGCTCTTACAAAATGAGACGAGCGTTGGCAGGAAGCAAGTTTGAACATTGCCTCCTGGCCATTCCCATGTGCATAGAATTTCTGCGCAAAGCCAAGCTTGAGAATCCAATCCATAATCTTTGTGGCCAACAAGAAATCGGTGCATCCCCATTTTTATGATCAGGTTATTAATTAAAGAAACAAATCTTTGACTCTTGGATTTCCTCAATTCGCACAAATGAACAGGCATACCATTGGTATCTATGCTAGCAGACAACCTGGGGCTTACCCACATAGGCCATACATCACTCTCAACCAGGAGCAAGCCACAAATATTTTCTTCTTCACTTTGATCCAATGAAAGATATTTCAACACCTCGGTCATCCATGAGGCACACAATAATGTAAGTTTAGAAGGTTGCAGATTATCCTCAAGTAGGACAACTGACCTTATAAACTGAACCAAAAGACTTGCTGAACTCTTCCGAATATCATAGTTTATGGATTTCCAGAACTGATTGTTCATCTTAGAGCAAACAGCATGAATAAAATCACACACAAGATTCCGATCCTTCCTCTTCTCTGTGGACTCATAAAGCGTATTGTCCTCTAGTGACGTCATTCTACTCTCCAAGTCAATGATAAAGATGGAAGAAAGAATAGTTGAAAAGAGAGTGGTATCTTGATTAAGAGCCTTCAAACTGAACAAACTGCCATCAATAACTTCTGCAGCAAACTTAGCAACCACGTTCACATCTACAGAACTGCTCAAATCAAACTCAATATCAACAGCCTCAACAATAAGAGAGGAACATGTATCATTGACTGAACATAATGGTGACTGTTTGATAAAAGATAGCAGCTTTCCGAGGATCTCTCTATATATCACGATCAATGACCTTCTTGGCACAAAAGAAATATTGTGGTCTTCGGTTGAGCCACCCAAAACTGAACTGTATACACAAACATATAGACTAAGAACTGAGAACAAGCTGAAAAGCAATACAAAATACTTCACTGAGAAATCTTGGATGCAAACTTAAATTCAATGATATTTATATGAGCCTTGTTCGATACAGTTTAAAGATATGTTGACTAACTTACCACAGGAACTGAGCAGCAGAGGGTGTAGTAGTTGGAGAGGAATGGAAAAGACTTATAGCAGTTGTTTCTATGAGCCTATGATGCCAATGGTCTGGCTGAGAGCCTATTCTTCGATTCAACTCCTGACCAGAACTTCTTTTTGTAATTTCATCCCTTGCCTTCTCTAGAAGCATTTCCATAGTAGCCAGATTACTAAAGCCCTGATGTTGTTGATTAAATACATAAGAAACGACATCACTCCACTGCTGAGTGAAACATTCATCATCAATTAATGAAAACAGGAGATCTTGTTTAGCTGCAGTCAGATTGTCATTTACATCCATACACCAAGGAATAAATATTTCTTGAAAAACTTTAATAAAATTCTCTGAGCTCATATCCATCTCTTTTTCAGCTGAGAGAAGTGTAGAATCTTCCACATCACCAATTAGTAATGGAACTATCTTTCTTGGACCAAACACTGATGCTGAAACTGACAAAAGATTCAATCCATCTAATGATTCCTGAAAACAGAAATAAATCCACCTGAGTTAATCGAGTAAACCCATCATATGGTTTACCATGACATTACAGGGTAACAAAACAAGGAAAATAACTTACAGATGATTTTATCCACGGGAAAGCCTTGGACAGCAGTGGCCCCATAAATTGACCCAATGGCCAACTCTCACCTTGCAGAACTGAGTATCTCTCAAATAACAAGATAAAATCAATCATTTTTCTAATGCTGCCCGTAACAACCTCTAAATTTTCCTGCTGAAGCATATTCAAGAAGCTCTCTTGAACAGATTTACAGAAAAGAGACAGCAGGTTCTGTTCGGTCAAATTAATCCCTGAAAGAATTTCTAAGATGCATCTTCCTAGCTCTTGCACATAACTAACTGAACTAACTACATTCAGAGTTTCAGATGGCTTCCTCTGAATAGGTGGAATGCTGCCCCTAGATAGTTCAAAGAAGTCTGCCCACAGAATCTTCACGAGAACTTTATCAATTAGATCAACTTGGAGATCGTGAATGGAACTAGGACCATCAACATACCTTGAAGCATTACGTAATCCCCAGAGGAAACATTCAGTGGTTGCACGAAGAAGTGATAATTGATCTGTGCTTGAAGAATCACACATACCCCTCCCAGCCAATAGGTTTTTGAAAAAATTCACAAAGAACTTATCAGCTTCTACAAATTGTGTTGGCATAACTTCCAGGAATAATATCAATGCAGGATAAGAAACCTGTGGGGACCCAAAGCACCCGTTCTTAAGAAACTGCCATAAGTGATTCAGAACAGATTTATGAACATTTAAGTAGGACCAACTCTGAGGAAATTTTCTGGAGAACAGCAAGACAGCCTCCCACATTGATGAGTGGCAGGTTGGATTATTTTCTCGAAAAGCACCAAGCAACGCTGGTGCAAGGCATCTGACGTCGCTTTCACCAAAGACTTCAGGAACATTTTTAATGAAGCTGCTTAACAAAGAATAAGTGGCTGACCGGATACTAGGGCTTTCAGATTTTAGAAAGTTCAGAAAGCATTTGTGTAAAGAGAAGAGCTTCTCAGCTGAGGAGGCTGCTACTCTCCTAGCCTTTAAGGCAAGTTTCGATTCCACGTTGATGTTTGCAGAGCCAGATTTATCAGCTTCGTGTAGCAAAATATCTAGAAGTGTAGCCAATGCCACTAGAGATGACGATATCATCTGAAAACAATGCAAAATAAGACATTGGAAAGGAATACCCAAATAATGAATAATTGCCCCTAAACGTGAAGATTCGTTAGGATGAAGTACCTGCTGATACATTTCTTCTAATTCATCCAAAGCAAGTGCTTTATCAGATAAATTTACAGGTGTAAGTTTGAGATTTTCTTCCAGATAAGCAAAAATCTCAGCTGAACACAAATTCAAGGCGTCCAATCTCTTCTCCTGGGCTGGAAAAGCTGCCTGTTTAAACATTAAACAGCTAAATGAAAATTTGAAAATGAATGCTACAACAAAGTGCCTGCTGACCAGAACTAAAAGACCATTGATTTAATAAGAACCCGTAAGAGTTTACAATAGAAAGTGTGGCATCCAAATATAAAGCATAAAATAACCGTCGTCTAGAAAAATGATTTCAGAAACGAGCTGCCAACCTGCAAAGACGACTTTGCTGCTTGAGAAACTTCAGAAGCCAAGTCAAACTGCGAAAACCACCAAGGACCCATTATAGACTTTAGGTGAGGTGCTAAATCTCTCCTGAGTAACAAGTAGGAAACTAAGATTTAGTTCAAGATTATAAAATCATTGGGGGGAGAAGGCATAACATAGAAGTATAGCATGCATGCAAAGAAAAGTATAAAGCCGTATTTCCTATATGACACATTCATTATAGTCAAGCTTCTGCAGGACTGAGCAAGAACAATCATTCCAACAAAACATGAAGATATGGATGTTAGGAAAGCCACAAAGCTAAATTATATCACTCACGACGAAAGAAAGTTTACCTGATGTCAAAGCATATGATAATAAAGCAAAAAGTAAATGAGACACATCATCGGAAAGATGGCAAGAAAAAGGGAATGCATTAGAAAATTGAGAGTCAAAGTACAAACCCGACACCAGTGACAATGTTAGTCATGACTTCATGCGTAGCACGCCGAACATCTCTATTGTAGTCCAGAATCAACTTCTTGTACTCAAATGTCTGGACAAACAGAACAAAAATATTAACCAATTGGGGAAATGAACAGCAAATGCACTGAAACGTGAGAAGACAATGGTGGTGCTGCAACGAAAAGCTAGTTTGATTCAACGGCATCCGCATGAGTGATACGATCAACATATCTGTAACTAAATATATGCTACAACTTCTGAAGCTAAGTCTTTCTTCCTTGTTAAAGAAAACTTTGATGTGGACAGAGAATCGTACCCATTGTGGGATAATTGGCAAAAGTTCCTTCCCTTTCTTCTGCTTAAGCAGTTCTGACAAGGAAGCAAGAGCTTTGATCTGTCGGAACAAACAAACCACAATCAAGGAAAACTCAAAAGAATAGGTCTTTGTTTGTAGTCAATTGAAAGGTGGTTACCTTTGTTGTAGGGTCCTTCCTTGCAAGCCGCTGCAAGTGTTGAACAACCTCACTATCCAAATCCTACAATCCATCAACAAAGATGAGAGACTGGCAAACAAGCAAGCAGAATCAAACAACCAAACAAACCGAAAATGGAGCAGAGTCTTCGTTTGACAAAGAAGAATCGAATCTAGAGCTACCAACATAGCCGCCAAAACCTACTGCGGAGGCTGCAGAGCCAGACGGCAATAGAGAAGCTGCCAAGCTATTCAGAAAGCTCAATTCAGTACCCAAAAAAACGAAGCAGATACTTTGAAAGATAAAACTATGGGAAATCAAACTCGAGGAGCTATAGAAGGGAAAATTAACCTGCTACTGGAAGGACGAGCCTTGCTCCTTGCACCATCTCCTTTTGGTCTACCCATATCGTTCTACTCTAAAAAGTCTGCGTCTTTAGAGGAATAACGGGAAGAGAAAGATAGAGAGGGAGAGAACGAGAAAAGGGTTTGATCGTTCTAGCATAGGAGCATTTAGGTAAAAGTAAAGAATCGGAGGAGAAAGGCGGTGAAGGTACGGTCGTCGCCGTCGTAGGAAGTAGCAAAGACAAAGAGAATTTGTCGGGTCGTTAGTGTGTCGATTGGTATTAGGTACACTATGTCAGGCCCAATAATTAACGGCCCATCAATACTTTTAATTTTAACATAAGAAAAAGGGAAAAATGTCAAAAAAAAATACCGAACTTACCAAAAGTGTTGAAAATAATACTGGACATTTCGGACAGGAAGCTAGAAAGAAGAAAAATCCAGTATTATTTTCAACACTTTTGATAAGTTCCGTATTTTTTTGACATTTTTCCCATAAGAAAAATGAAACATGGCTTTCTAATTTCACTCTTGCTTTTGCCATCTTAAACGGCAAAATCGGAGAATCTATTGCTGTATGACTATAAAAATCTCAAGGTATCTGATTTCAGGTAACTGCAAGTGCCAAGTTGGTCTCTTCCTCAGATTATTAATTGGAGAAATACTAAACAAAACCATCTTCCAAATTAACAAATTCAAACTTGACAAGGCTTCTTTCTGATTCTTTAAGAACATCTCTTGACACTATTTGCATATGTTGCTCCAAAGTGATTACAAAAGTATATATTTAGTCTTGTTGAGTGGTTTTGTATGTCCTTCTGGCTACCTATCTCTCTATCCATAGCTCTAGTTTGATGGAGATGTACATTGATGTTGTTGCTGCTGGTTTTAAGTGACAACAAAGTCAGGATCACAGATAAAATACCATACAGACCAATAGCTTTTGATCTCTCTTCGGAGATGTGTTTGACAAGAGATATAAATTGCAATCCAACATATATGTACTAAGAAAATCAAAACCAGGTTTGTTCAAAGAAAGGATAAAATGTAATTGAGAACTGAAGTGTAGTAGAAACCGGAACAAGATGTATTTAGTTATAATCTCTCTACCATAACAAGAAAGAATCAAGTTTTGTACAAGAATTCAGAACTAAAAAAACTTAAGCGTTTTCCTCAGCGATTAAGCTCAAGTTTAGTAGAAATTGAGAAAACTAGTCTAAATGAAACCTTTTATTCAGTATTCTTCGTAGCTTTGGGTTTATGCTAGAGTTATAAAAACAGACAATGACATTGAAAGAGGGTAGTGGTGAAAACAAGATCTATTATATAGTACAGAGAGACAATATGCAATTTAGTGCTGTCCATTGCAACAATTATACAATTACAGTGTAAAGAAAACTCAAGAAGAGCTTTTGGATTTGGAAGAGAGGTGGTTCCAAAGATAACGACCACTTGCCATGTCAACGCATGTCCAAAATCCAGACTTCATAGCCATTCCAACCTAAGCCCAGAAATCAGAAATGAAAACCCATTAATCCCAAATAGAAAGAATCAAGATCGGAGGAAAAAGAAGATACCTTTGCAAATTTGGAGTCGGAGTCAGAGTCGGCGAGATCAGCGTCGGTGTAGGAATCGTCAAGTGGATCGTCGGTGGGAGAATTGAGCTTCTGGAGGACGAAGAAGCCAGCGAGAGTCGCCGATAAGAAAATGAGTATCAGCCTTAACGGACACATATCCTTCTTCTCTTCTTACTCTCAGATTTCTTTCTTTCTTTATTTCTATAGTTGATGAAGGCAATGAGGAGAGAGAGAGTAGAGTTGATGAAGAAGAGAGAGAGAAAATGCCAAAAGGCAACAAAAAAAAAGGAAGATGAATGAGGAGAAAAATTCAAAGGGTGCGGTTGAAGAAGTGTCAAATTAGGTAGTCCATCCCCTAAAGTCATCTCATATTTTTCAATTTCAGCATTACCTAATAATTTTAGATGTATATGTCTCACATTGTCAATCTTTTACTTTTGTTTTTCATTGAATCTAAATTTTTCTTTATTAAGAAGCAATAATTATTTGGCCATCCTCAAAAATATCACCAAAGAAGATTTTGATATATTCCAAAAATAATACATAAATTCAAAAATTTCAAAATTATCACAAAATATTTATTTCAAAAATATCACAAAATTTAAAATAGCCTTAAAATTTCAAGATAAACCCTAAAATCCTAAAATCCCAAAAGCAAATTCTATCCCGTTCAAAACTGTGAACCCAAATTCAAAAAGTAAATTATAAATCTTTAGAATTTACTTTTTATGTTTGTACTATTTTCATAATATTTGAGAGCGTGTAATATTTGTAGAACTTTTGGGAGTGCATGGTATTTTAAAAATTGAACTTTTTTTATGGTATTTGAAAAAATTTCTCTAGTTATATTCCGACGAAAAAATAATGTCAGTCTCAATAATATATAAAAACTATGTATATTTTAAAATACTATATTTTTAAATGTGCCAAAATACACTCACTAAATTATTTTTAAAAATAACACTATTTTTTGTTTTAAAAATATCACCAATTTTTAACAAATTTAGTTGGGAGTACTTTTAGAATATGAATATGTTATTTCAAAAAATTACTTCAAAAAATAATCATCCTAATATTCCTTTTGTCGATTCAACTAATATTTATATATAAAGAAAAAGTGAGTGGTTTTAGCAACCTAATCTGTCAGAACGTGAAAATACTAATTTGTTATTGTACTCAATTCTCATGCTTTTTGACATACAAATAAGATATTATTAAACAAATTAAAAACGAAAGTGATTGTTGACATCTTTTTTCACTAATTTTGTATATGATCTTCATCACACGCACCATTATTGGTTTCAATTCTCATGCTTTTTGACATACAAATAGATATATTATTAAACAAATAAAATAACCAAAGTGATTGTTGACATCTTTTTCACACTAATTTTGTAGGATCTTCATCACAATCCAGTCCACCATTCTTCCTTATCTCAATACAAATTTATCCTTATTCTCCCTTTTGTTTTGCCATTAACAAGTGTTCTTTGCCTCTGTTAAACAAAACCTAAGTAAAACAAAGACAAGCCAAGTAACCCTCTTTCAAAAATCTGATTTTGATTGATAATTAGTTTTACTATGGTAAGGGTTAAGAGAGAATCCTGACCTTGGCTTTGTGGAATGTTTTCTTGTTCTAAGAACCTAGAACTTTGCAAACTTTGCGATTTTAGCAAGGGCAGTTCTTAAGCTTCCTATGCCTGCTCCTGATCTTGAGCTCACCATCATCTGTAATTATTAAAACATTAACCACTTTCTGCTTAGGTTTCATCTTATCAAACAGACATAGAGAAGCAAATACAACTTCATACATACCAAAGGCTGGACAATCGATCTGTTTGCTTTCAACTTCTGCATTTTTATTAAAAGGCTGATAATTAGTAAAGGATTAGCAATAGACTCTTTAAAATTTAGGAAAGTTTCATATTGCATTCTTAATAGTAAGGTTAATTTGGTGTTAAGAAACTATAACCTCTTCAATTTGCATTGCTCGACGAGCCACATCCATTGGAAAAACCACATCTGTCTTTGTTAAGACTATCTGATACTTTGTATTTGATCTGCAATTCAGTTTTTGGCTGTAAGGACACTTGACTAATTACCACAAACAAAGATCAAAAGCAGCATCAATGAGCTTACTTCTCCATCAGATTAATAAGTTCCTGGTCTCTTGGTTTCATACCCCATTTGGTGTCAACAAGAAGACATACCCGTTTAAGACTACTTCTTGTTGAAACATACTCCTTTACCTAAATTTCGATGTTAAACAGATGGTGATCATTAACCAGTTTAGTAACACACAAAATTCAGAAAGCAAAATCAACATTATAACTTGTACTCAAGGGTAGATGCTCACAAGATCTTCCCAAGCTTCCTTAACTTCATCTTTTGCAAAGGCAAAACCGTAGCCTGGCAAATCAACAAGGCGAACCTTCGGACCAAGACCGAAGAAATTGATAGTCTGCAGTTAGCAAACCCTTTTGTTATTACAGGGAGATGTAAGCCATTCGAGTGTCAAGTGAGTGATTCTCAGACAGGAATTACCTGGGTCAGTCCTGGTTTGTCAGATGTTCTTACAACACCCCATTGTCTAGTAAGAGCATTCAGCAGAGACGATTTGCCAACATTTGATCTTCCTAATAAAAGTTGACAAACCAAATAGTCCAACTTTGTTTTAATAAAGTTCTGTGTTTTCTAAAGTAACTTCACATGCATACCCTTAAACTCATAACAGGTTCCTTGTTGATATATCTATGATAGTGATGGCAACAACAATTTGAAAGCAGTACCTGCAAATGCAATCTCAGGTACATCAGGAGGTGGGAAAGATGATGAAACATTTGCAGCAGCAAAGAATTCCAATTTATTCCTAAAAACCTGCAAATAGGCAATTGCAACGTTATCCTAATAGACTAACAAGTCAAGCTAATGTCTTAGAGAAAGAGCATAGGGAATAAGACCATACACTTTCTTCTATACGCTCTCTCTCTGTACTGGTAGACTGAGGAATATTATCTAACGGAGAAGGAAGCTCTATGTTGTAGCCAGCCTTCTTTAGCTCATTCAAGCGTCTACGCCCCAATAGCTGCCATAAAATATATGTTACGAACCGAGCCAGGTGATGAAGATATGAATATCACATTAAGATACCACAACGATCTGGTCATATAAATTACATTTTCTTCCACATAGGAAAGGATAGACTGGCTAGGTTGAATTGCACGAAACTCTGCATTTTTCGACATCCCAACAATTTTCTCTTCATTGCTTTTGTTCTTTTCTTTACTACCTACTGAACAAAGAAAAAGAATCACCATGTTTTGGATTGAAACTGTCTCGTTTTTTTCCAGTGAAGAAGCAAAAAGAACTAACCATCAAGAACGACATCATCATCTATTCTTTTATTCGAGGTATCATAGGGATCTAGTCGTATCCTCTTTCTCTTCCTTGGTTGATCCTCCTGGATATCTGAACCATCTTCCAAGACTTTCTTATCTGCAAAGGCTAGCTTCTTAGCCTTAAAAGACTGCACATTCGAGATTTTCCTTCGGTTCACATCTGTATTTCTATCAAATCCATCATTCGTTCTGTAGGTTTGCTTTATAGTACCATGCTTTTCATTGTCTCTCCTCGGTAACTTGGTTTTAAACATAGCTGTTGCAGCTTTGCCAGCAACATTAGTGGTCTTCAAACTAGAAGTAGACTTTTGGTTTCTCTTTGAGGTAGCCCACATTGTGCGTGGAACTTCGTTGACATGGTTATCCTCAGTGAGTTCAGGCTTAGTGGGATAGACCCTTTTCTTCTGCGTGTATAAAACCTTAGCTTTACTACTCTTCCGATGGTTTGTGTCATCATCACTTCGACGATTACTGGATCTACTGCTCCCTTTATAAGAAGAAGTAGAACTAAGAGATGAAAGCTTCAGTCTTTTCTTGAGCTTATGACTTAAAGCAGTATCTAAAGACATCAAGTGACAATCTTGCTTAAGTCACCTACAAATTGGGAACAACCCTAATGCCATTAATCAGTGTAACACTTGAGCAAGAGAGAGAGCACTAAATGAATAAAACCCAGAAAAATGACCACATAACAGAATCGTTAAAGTTTAATACTAAATAGAATACCCAAAATATTAGATTGAAACAACGCAAAAAGGTAAAACCTTTACCGTTTGTGCGACGAACACAATCAGTGAGAGAAAAGCTTGAATAAATTGGGAAGAAATGGGAATGGAGGGTTTAGCTGCAAATTTTCAGTTTCTTCTGAGGGTTTTGGTGATGATGTCTCTTATTGGGCTTTTACTAGTTTTACAGTAATATTAATGGGCTTAGTAGAAGGATAATGATTATTGATAAATTCATCGTAGTAATTAGATTAGGGAGTGTGGAGTTCACGTCACAAAATTGTGGGATCCATGATTAGTTAATTCGACCAGTGTTAACTTAACTCTGTTTTTTTTTTTTTAAACTGATTCTAGATTGTGAAGGAAGGAGACAGATAATGATTGATATTTTCAAAATAAATGCTTTGTTGTTTTATGCAATTAGTCTTGACATGGAAGCCACTCTTTGCTTTTTGAATGCTTCAAAGAGCCAAATTTTAATTAAACCACTTTTTAGAGAGAGTGGACCCCAAAGTGATTACCCTTTAGTTTATCTTTTGCTACTTTTTATTTTTAACAGAGTTGTGAGAGAAAAAATGAAAGAGATGAATCAGAAAATGGGGACTCACAAGTTCAAATTCTCAGACATTATGCCACACACATGGCTCTATAAGCTTAAAGGCATTAGCAGAAGTACAAGAAAACATCTTCCTTCTTCTCCAAAACGTCTATCTTCTTCTGATGCTTCTTCCTCAAGAAAGATCCTTCGTCTTTCTTCACCTGTTCGTTATCCTCAAGCTTCTTCTTCTTCTTCACCTTCAAATTCTTCTTTCAAGAGAAAAATCAAACGTAAAACTGTTTATAAGCCTTCCTCTAAGCTTAAACTCTCTTCCTTTTCTCTCAACCCTCATGTTTCTCTCACCACTTCTCGCCATCATCGCTCTAAGTCATCATCTTCATCTACAAATGCAATCATTCTTGAGCCTTCCTTCAACTCTCACGCTTCTGATAATCATAGCTCTAAATCATCCTCTGCAGATACAATCTCTGATTCCACCGGTGAAAGCTCGCCGGATCTTGTGTCATCATCGCCTTCTAACCAAAACAATGGCCTTTCACATGATCCTGAAACGTATTCATTTGACATCAAGGAAGAAATTTCTGTGAGAAAGCTTGATGATATCCCTGAAGATCACTCATTATCAGGAAACTCGAGTCCTGTGACAGTAAAGGAACCACCTTTGGAAACAAGGACACATCAGAAACTTAAGAAACCAAGCACTGGTTCTTCAGGTATAAGAATCCGAGCGAATTCTCCAAAGATAGCTAGAAAGAAGAAGACAAAGAGAAGAACGTCCCAAGAATCAAAGAAGAAGGGAATTGCAGAGAGCTTTGCGATAGTTTTGACATCGATGGATCCAGAGACAGATTTCAGAGAATCTATGATTGAAATGATCGTGGAGAATAAGATAAAGGAACAGAAAGACTTAGAAGATCTTCTCGCATGTTATCTATCGTTGAATTCGAGTGAGTATCATCATATTATCATTAAAGCTTTCGAGAAAACATGGTTTCACCTGAGGACTCTGTAACCATTAAAAAAAAAAATGCAGACTTTGCACAACTTTATCAAACACATGTATGTACATTGTTGAACCAGCGAGTTTGTTTTTGTTCACATTATGCTTATAAATATATATTACTGTATCTTAAAAATACTAAGAGAGGCTTAGCGCCTTGAGCTCGGTGGCTTCCGAGAAACTGCATATGGTGACTGAAACCCAACTGTTTCTACATCACCAACAGTTCTGATCATTCTTTTTTTTCTAGCCTCTTCCACCATTGATCTCTGCAGTACCTGTCTCTGCACGTCTACAAGTGATCGGTTCCTTGTAAGGGGGCGGTTGTCTGATCCCGATGCTCTGTTACTCGAACTAGAGGCTGCATACATGTCGCCTTGTCCTGGCTGTAGATGAGAGCTTTCCTCCGGGCGAAACCTTGTCACGCTGTGTGTTCTGTTCACAACAGGAGGTTGGGAGCTGTGTTCATCTACAGATATGTAGTTCAGGTTGGAGTAAGACCCTGAATTGGAAGAACTCTGAGAAAGCGTCTCATCTTGAAAATCATCTGCAGTTTTTATTTTTTTCTCAAAAAACTTAATGTAAAAACATCTGAACCACACTATACAAGTTAAACCTGGTGTTACTTTCAATACCTTGTAGCCAATCTTGACGACCTCTTGTCATATAGTTAGAGAGTGAAGCTTGAGAGGATGATGAATGCGAGGAAGTAGAGTGAAAATGGGTTTCATCATCTTCCTCGCACTTCCAACCAGGCACCAAAGAAGAGATCTCTCCATCAATCATTTTAGCAATCTCCACTGGCTCCCAATCTGCAATATTGAGTTCTTTTACCATCTCCTTTGCAACGTCAATGGAAGTATCATTCATGATGTTAAAGAGGAAGGACACATATTGTGGTAGCCCTGGAGGGAAAAGAAACAATCATGTGACAGAATAACAAAATGATCAGCTAAATCAAATCAGACCCTGTTACCATTTTCATCTTCAATTGGAACTTTCAGAAAGATTGTGTTATCTTCAGCGTTTAGCTTCCCAGTGATGGTCATATGGGACCTTTCTACCTCATCATCTTCCAACTTCAGTGTTTCCATTTCATTCTCGTTCAAGAAAGGCTTTGGATTCCCAGCACCGCTTGCGTACACCATCCATGACTCATCAGATGCAAGAAATGGATCTTGCAATAGTTCTTTTGCTGATACTCTCTTTGAGGCAGGCATGAGGCATTTCCCGATGAACCTCTGTGCCTCGCTGTCTCCAACTCTGTAAAAAGCTCCTGGTAGCTTTCCCTGGAAAGAGAACATTACACGGCTCATGCCTAATTCAACTTGATAGCTTCACTCATATGCTTACAGATCGAAAAACATACCGAGACAACTTTCTTGTAGATCTGGGCCGGATTGTTGCACTCACTATATGGAAACTCAGAGGTTATCATCTCTAGAAAGCACATACCAAAGGAATAAACGTCGATGAGTTCATTATAGTTCTCCTCATATAATTCTGGAGCCATGAACTCCGGAGTGCCTAAACAAAAGAAGCACAAAGAGGTTTAAGCATATGATTTGAAGAAGAAGTGAGAACAAACAATTTTTGCAACATACCGATGACACTATGAGCAGAGTGGCAGTCTCTGAGCATTCTTGCAAGACCAAGATCACCGATTTTTACTTGACCAAGATGGCCATTAACAAAGATATTATCACACTTAAGGTCTCTATGGATAACAGGAGGGTCATGCCCGTGGAGATAAACAAGTCCTTCCAAGATTTGCCGAGCCCAGGACTTAATTGCTCGGATGTCTATCCGCAAGTACTTATTTTTGTATCTATACACGAACAGGAAAGAGTCATACAAAGCAACAAAACTGACAAATCTTGTAAGAAGAAAAGTGCAAGTGAATTACTGTCGAAGGGTGCCAGAAGTGAACAACTCGGTGATAAAGTTGAGCGTATGGGAATGAACATCGATCCATGAAGTATAGAAACGAATGATGGATTTGTGATTGAGAGTGCTGAGAAGATGAACCTCGGAGTAGAGTCTCTGTAGATCAACAGAGGAACGCAGAACCTCTTTTAGCTTCACCTGGCTCCACGCTACTTCTATTCCACGCACTTCATCGATTGCTTTATACACTGTCTTCATTGCTCCTCTTCCAAGAACTTCTGCAAACTGTTCCAACATAAAAAGCAAGTGTCACAAAAAGGTTTGATCCATGAACATAGAAAGTTTGTCTCCCACACTTACACGTCCGTAGCGAGCAGTCGGATCAGTTTCGACATACTCTAAAACTTGATTCTTGTTCATGGTTGAACAAAACTTCAATTGATGATCCCAGAAATATTTGGAGAGCACAAAATAACTCTGGAGGCCAAAAGTCGTCTTACTTACTTCTTCTACTTCATCAAGAAAGAGTCAGCAAATTATATATTGAACAGTCTTTAGACTTAATCACCCATTGGTAATAGAATGAATAAAGACAAGAGCCTCAACCCTGCTTGCATCACATATATTATATAAATCATATTCTATTATAAATCTTATTGACCCAATACTAAAATATACTTATATCTTTTTGAAAATCTAAACTTCCACAATTCTGAAAGAAAAAAACAGTAAACGTGTACCACAATAAAAACACACATGCCTAAAGAAGCTAACAATGAAAAGAATATGCCCTGATATATTTTGTCAACCACAAAGACGATTGCAAAGAGAATAACAAATGTGTTGTTTCTTGAAAATGCGATGCTGAGGAGGACAGAGTTTTGTTGCTTGAGGAAACTGCACGATTCAATGGAATCAATTATTAGTTTGGTGGACACAAGAAATCCAAAATATTGGAATTAACAAAAATAAATGATAAAAAGTCAACACAAGTGGGGAACATGACAAGAGGCACGAGAGAATAGAGTGACAATGACGTCACCTTTGAACATTAACTTTTTTGTTGGCTGGCAACTCCAAAGAGTTCACGGTTCTGTAATGAACTAATCACACAGAAATAAGTATATGTCCGTGAGAGATTTCATTATCTTACTAGGAATATTTACACAGGCAATCATAGATCTCAATGGTTATCATATACATATTTGACTACTGTTTTGTTCTGGTTTAGGTGTTACTCGACACGTGGACAAGGTGAGACAAAAGAATGAAGATAAGGATGGAATATATCCCAAACAAGAAGAGCCGTATAAGTTTGACGCTAACTACAAAGATTGAAGTCAGAATTATCCCACGATCATTATCACTATATTCTGCTCATTTCATTATTACCATTCACCACATATAATGTGAAAGACCCTTTCTCCACCATCTTCTCCTAGTTGACATGTCACGAGGGCAAAGGTACATAAGAATTTAAAATCTATAACGCAAGATTCCCAAAGGATGTTACCTCTATCGAAATAAGTTCCTCCATTTATCCTTCAAATCCACCTACCAAGTTAAAAACCTTTATATCACTCACATTTGGTATATAACTTATTCAGGTAAATGATGAGGTATGAATGTTTGAAGAACACGATTACCTCTGTCCTCTCCCGGAATACTGCAGGGTTTGCATTCTTTATATCTCTCCATGATTTACCAAACCTGCAATACAAGAACAAAATGAGAGTTCTAGAAACGTATGAAGTGAGTCAAGTTCAAGCTTTCGAATCTTGAGGAGGTCTTAGATGTATCACTATTGAATATTCAAAATAGATTATGTGACTTGGAAAAGACTGTTACATACTCATTTACTCCTTCCTTCAGAGCTTCTACTTCTTCAGGCGTCCAGAATTTTTTTGGCCTTCTGACATTGGGACTTGCTTTGTTCAATGGGGATACATTCACAGGTGTTGGGGTTGGTAGACGAGGCCGAACTCTGCCAGACCGTGTTCCGTGACTATTCGAACCTTTCTCATTTACACTATCCTGTATTCTCAGAATTAATCACAACTTTATGAACCAAAAAACAAGAGTTTTGGAAAGCAACCTTACGGGAGAATTCATTATCACTTACCGGTGCTTCATTATGGCTTTGATTGTCTGTTCCAGTCCTATTAACACGAGTAGGCTGCTGAGGAGTGACATCAACGGAGTGATCGATTCCATTGTTAGGTTCTTGTACTTGCCTAGTACTAGTAGAAGGGTCAATTTGTCCTTGAATCTCCAATAAATAATCTTTGAGTTCTCTAGCAACTGTTGTGTTCCCCTTGTCAAATTTTAGCTGATGTTCTTGTTCTTGTGCACCTACTGTCTGCTCCTCGTCTGCTGCATTTACCTTATCAGTCACATCATTCTCAACACATCCCACTCCAACATCATTAGCGTTCTCTCTATTGTTCACATTACCGTCCTCTCTCTCACCACGCTGCTCTTGAGTATTATGACTGATTTCAATGGTGTCACTCTCTAAACGCCTCATATTTACATCAGCAGCGTTTAGATCCTCTCTGTTGTAAACAACATCTCCCTCTACGCTCTGAGCCTTGTGCTTACGAAAAATCTTTTGAGCTACTAATTCAAGAGAGGAACTCCCAAGAAGTTCCCACTGCTCTTTGAGAAGTTGAGTGAGAAAGGAGATGGCAGTGTACCTTATGTTAGTCTCTCGAATCTGCTGATAAAGCTCAGGATCCTCAAGCGCCTTCCTCAAATCAGTCTCCCATTTCAACAACTCATGGGTCACCAAATTGCTCCCACTCTCCTTCAAAATCCCAATCCGTTTTGTCCATATCCTCTCAAAGGCGTTGGCGAATAATCCATCTGAAGCAGAGAATGGCCACATGAATCTAAGCGTGCACTCAGCAGCCGTCCAGCAATAAGCAGACTTGTGAGACTCCATAATCAGCGAATTTTGATGTAATAGAAGCTTCTCAAGAATCTCCAGGAGGTCAAGTGTTTCCTCATCGACTATACCTCGTATCAAGTAATTGGAGATGTCCCGCAAAACGGAAGATACCTTGAGCTTTACACAGCCTGGGGAATCTACAACTTTCAGCGCCGAAAGCAGTTTAGCCTGGGAAACACTGGGATTTTGTTGTCGACGGATGATAAATTCGGCAACCAAATTTTCGACGACTTCCATCAAGAAATTTTGCTATCGAAGTTGAGAATTCTGTTTGACTCGGCGGTTGCAAGTTGGCCGGAAAGAAACGAAAATGCTCCGATCGTCGTTTCAATTACGGCAATTTGGTCTTAGATATTCTCTAATGGGCCTAAAGTCAAAGTAAAGATATTTTCTAATGGGCTTTAAGTTGGGCCTGAAGTCAAAGAAGAAGATTCGGTTTTGGATGACAAAACATTGACAAGTGTCGTGAGCTGAGCCTTATCCACAGATTCCCCAATCCTCTTTCTTTGTTTCTCCTTCTCTTGGCGCGCTCTGGTTCATATCTGAGTTCTCACTTTCACAGTTTGTGTTTCTGCGATAATGGCCATGACAGAGCTTTCAACCCCCAAAACGACGTCGGCTTCTCTCTACTCTTCTTCTCAGCTTCAACTCTCCTCGAAATTGCATCTTTCAAACCATTTTCGCCATCTTCTTCTTCCACCTCTCTACACAGCTCGAAATTCCAAAATCTCTTGCTCCGTTTCTCAAAAGTAAGTCACTTTACGCTTCTAATCCTTTCTTCTCTCTATAAAAATCTCAACTTTTAACTGATCAGCTGCTTTCTTTTGAATTTATGGTAAAAAAAGTAGCCAAGCACCTGTTGCGGTTCAAGATAATGGTTTAGCCAAGACGAAGAATGAGTGTTTTGGAGTTTTCTGCCTCACCTATGATCTTAAAGCTGTATCTTACTTTCCTCTTACCATTTTAAAAGCAAAATAATATGAATATATGATCATATCTTACCTTGAGAGTGGAGATAGTCCTCTACTTCTTACATCTTTTCACATAGGGAATTTTTATCTAAATCCGGGATGGTCTTATTTTGTGTGTTTGCAGGAAGAGGAGACGAAATCATGGAAAAAGTTGATCAATATTGCAGTTTCAGGTGCTGCAGGCATGATTTCTAATCACCTTCTCTTCAAAGTAAGTTATTCCTTTTTAACTTTCTGTTTTTATAGGATAGTGTTGTTTCTAATCATTGGTTTTATCTTATGTAATTTGGTTTTGTTCTTTTGTGTGGTTGTAGCTTGCTTCAGGTGCAGTGTTTGGACCAGATCAACCCATTGCTTTGAAACTGCTAGGATCAGAAAGATCACTTCAAGCACTTGAAGGTGTTGCAATGGAACTGGAGGATTCTTTGTTCCCGTTGTTGAGAGAAGTTAGCATAGGAATAGATCCATATGAAGTGTTCCAAGATGTGGAGTGGGCTCTTCTAATTGGTGCAAAACCTCGAGGCCCTGGAGTGGAACGTGCTGCCTTGTTGGACATTAATGGCCAGATATTTGCTGAGCAGGGCAAAGCTCTTAATGCAGTTGCATCTCCTAACGTGAAGGTCCTTGTAGTGGGAAACCCTTGCAACACCAAGTAAGCCACATTCTTTAACTTATCCTCTTAATCTCTTAATCAACGCCCACGAGCTTAAGTATACTTTTATCTGGTTTTCTTTTCTCTTCAGCGCCTTGATTTGTCTGAAAAATGCTCCTAACATTCCTGCAAAGAATTTCCATGCCCTAACGAGGTTGGACGAGAATCGGGCTAAATGCCAGGTACCACATTTCACACACACGCGCACACATATATAGAGTGCATACATATGATTGACAATGCCGTTTTGCAGCTTGCTCTTAAAGCTGGAGTCTTCTATGACAAAGTGTCTAATATGACCATATGGGGAAATCACTCCACTACTCAGGTTAGCCTTAACTTTCTCTAGTGTCATTTGTTATTTTTTTATGTATTTTCTCTTCTTATTGTTTTAGAGGTGAATCAGGTGCCAGACTTCCTAAATGCTAGAATTAATGGCATGCCGGTGAAGGATGTTATTACAGATCACAAATGGTTAGAAGAGGGATTCACTGAGAGTGTGCAAAAGGTTACATGACATTCCCTCTGATATTGTAATGGCTACTGTGATGAGATATGAAAATTTTCTGAGTAAGTTGCATTTGTTTTACAGAGAGGTGGTTTATTAATTCAGAAATGGGGTCGTTCTTCTGCTGCATCTACTGCTGTTTCCATTGTTGATGCTATAAAGTCTCTTGTAACTCCTACTCCTGAGGGTGATTGGTTTTCAACTGGGGTACATTTCTCTTTTACAATCATTTTCATAGCACAAAGATAGTTTGGTTCAAACTTTGATATTGTTATGTTAATGTAACTTCAGGTTTACACAAATGGCAATCCTTATGGTATTGCTGAGGACCTCGTCTTCAGCATGCCATGCCGGTCATCGGTATGTTCTATCCTTACTAACTAAAAAACATTTTCTAGTGGTTACTCACAAAACTGGTTTTGTTCCAGGGAGATGGAGATTATGAGCTTGTCAAGGATGTAGAAATTGATGACTATCTTCGCAAACGAATTGCTAAGGTATAAGCCTTCTTAGAGATTAGTCCTTTTGAGGATTTTGTGTCTAAAATGTCAGAGGTTAAACTGAAACATGAAAATATTGTAGTCTGAAGCGGAACTGTTGGCTGAGAAGAAATGTGTTGCACACCTTACTGGGGAGGTATGTATCATCAGTCTTGTCTCCTTAAACAAAACCATTATGATAGAAGCTAACCTTAGTTGGTTGATGAATGTATGTCTCAGGGCATTGCCTTCTGTGATCTTGGTCCAGTAGATACTATGCTTCCTGGTGAAGTTTGAATTTTGGAGGGCGTTGAGAATCTCAATCCGGGTTGTTATCTGTACAGAGCACAGCCATACTACTCATGTTGATTATTCAGAATAAATGTATGAAACTCTTCACTTTTTGTTCACCTTATTTATATGTGTATGTGATTTTACCTGAGCAAATGCACCAAAAGTCATATACATTAGTGTTTGTAAACACTTGATATATATTTCAGTTCTAGTACTTTTAAGTAATTAAGCATATCTAATGCCAAACACAACTGTTTTTTTTTGGGGCAAACCAAACCTGAGAACAGCCCCTTATATATGTGAAAGAGTAACGAAAACAAAGTTATAAAAGTCTGAAAGAGAGCAGCTGCTTCCTGTTATACTATGCTTTTGCCAATTCTCAGTCATCAACAACTTCTTTCTTTATAAATGAAAATGTCAAAAGCTGAGAGACTAAACACAAACCTATGTGAACTTAAATTAAAGATGCAACTTTTAGTTCATACAAACTGCAATTCCGTGTCCATTAAAGTAAAAAACATTTGAATTTAACAAACACTGATAATCTGATTCTCACTTCCTGCTTTCTCCTCACTTGTAAAACTCAAAGTCCGTGTCTGGCTTCTTCACATTCGAACGGTACCCCTTCTCGAAGTCTTTAGGCAGTATCACATATCTGTTCTTACGTACTGCTTGCATGCCAGCTTCTTGGCAAATCGCTGCTATCTGCATTGTCCAATACAATATCAAATCATTTAACATCTTTCGTCTTTGGGTACATAATTGATAAGACTCAACATAATGACTTCCATGTACATTACCGCCATATTAACTAAATGAACCCATCTTACTGTTAAGATTGGATTCTCAATAATTCAATTCACAACAAATATGTTAAAAAAAAGACTAGACGACTAAGCTAACATCCATACATATTATATGCTTATGAGTATGTCAAGAGCACATTTCGCAGAACATCAGACAGTAAAGCAAACTCTAGTGTGTAGCATAGAATAGTGAGGAAGACAAGCTAACCTCAGCTGCGCTAATTTTATCAGGCCGCGAAACATAGTCTTCCAAGTCAACTTCATCACTGAGGTTCATTTTGGCTGTGCATACCTACAGAAGGATAAACAATTCAATAAGACAGATACTATCATTGAAGAAAACATTTTGCTTCATCTCTTTTACACTAGTTATTCCACTTGCCTGGAAAACAAGCCTCTTTTGACGTCTATCAGGAAGGGGGAACTCAATCTTACGATCAAGTCTTCCAGGACGTAAGAGAGCAGGATCAAGAGTGTCTGCCCTGTTGGTTGCCATTATGACCTTAACATTCACTGTCTGGTCAAATCCATCCATCTACAATAAAATCGATATAACAAGTTAAGGACACAACTCCATCTGGGATCAGAGGGAATTAACCATTTATAGACAACGAGGCATAATCTGTTTTGAAGTCCATAAGTCTACAACATAAGACTAGACTAACAAGATATACTTATTTTGTTTCCTGCTTTCACCTGATTAAGTAGTTCCATAAGAATCCTCTGAACTTCCCTATCAGCTCCAGTTTGAGCATCAAACCTAGCAGTAGCAATGGCATCTACTTCATCAATGAAGATGATAGCTGGAGCATTTTCCTTGGCAAGACGGAAGACATCACGGACCATACGAGGTCCCTGCAATTAATGGGCCAGTTAGGCACCAAACAGAAGCAAAACACTCAGTCTCGGACCTTAAACATATAAGAATACAGTTCGAGAATATATACCTCACCGAGGTACTTTTGCACAAACTCGGAGCCAACAACCCTAATGAAAGCAGCGGTAGTGTGGTTAGCAACAGCCTTAGCCAACATAGTCTTTCCAGTACCAGGAGGTCCATAGAGTAAGACACCTCGTGGAGGGTCTATACCAATTTGTTTGTAAAGCTCATGGTGGGTAAGTGGCAATTCAACAGCTTCACGAATTTCCTGTTTCTGGATATCGCATCCTCCAATATCCTACAAAATCCAAGGATCAATTGAAAAACCCAAACCCTAATATAGAATAGAAAGTGTAAGGATTTCAAAAAGAGGAAGCTTTTACATTGTAGGAGACGTCGGGCTTCTCAGATTGGCTGAGAAGAGAGATGCTAGAGTCAGCCTCAGGAGGCAAAACGTCAACAAGGGCGTTGGAGTGGCGGTGAAGGGCGACGGAAGCGGAAGGCTTGAGGAGTTCTCTATTGATAGTGCTGAGAATCCGGACATAGTAATTGGAGCCAGTAGTGGATCCGACGATGCCGTTGTTCTGATCAACCATCTCCATGAACTGGCCAATCACAAGGGGCACGGATTGGATACGCTTGACCTCCTCTTGAGCCCGTAAGAGCTCCCTTTTGAGATTCTTTTGTTCGTCTTTCACATATTCCTCTTGGATATCGGTGAACTCTAGTTGCCGCTCAAGCGATTTAAGGCGGCCGTAGAGATCCTCCTCGTCCGCCGTAGACAGATCCATCAGGGCAGGAGATGCTTTAGGATCAAGAACCACGGCCGCTGATGCCATTTTCGCAGAAGAGATCTTTGGTTTAGAGTAGAGAAAAAGAAAAGTTCGGTTGCGAAGAAATGGAAAGAAAGACGAATGAGAAGAGACTCATCCAATATTTTACGGTTGATGGTCTCTTTAAAAAGGCCCAAAGATTTTTTATGGCCCTTTTATTACAAAACTAGGCCCGGTATGTTTATCAGCTGCAGCCTAGTAATATCTTCTGTTTAAATATATATATTTTTAATTGAACTAGGAGTATACATATTGCAGTTTACTAGTTTTAATTACACCACCTTTGTCCAACCCGTATATAAAATGATTATTATAACGATAATTAGGAAGAACGTGAAAAGAAAAAAAAATGATTAGGGGAACCAACTTCGATCTTTAATGTCATGTGCGTACCCATATCCCTTTACTATAATAGAGCTTACATCATAGAGTAGGATATATAATTTCTCTTTTTACCAGATTTCGATATAATTTTGTACAAGTATGTATCTGAAAGGCTGTCTTTCTAGCTTCTAACAACGCGAGCATCAAGAGCAGGTCTAAAACACTAAAACTCAAGATTTTAATCATGGATTAGATTCTCATATACGTTTCACATCGGTTATGTAAATTTAAGTTCGAAAGAGAGAATAAAACGCATCATAACCGAAGAGGAAAGAGAGAGAGAATGTGCTTACACAGCTTGAGAATAATGTAGTATTCGGTATTACCGTATTAGCTCCGTGCCATTGAAAAATCATAGTTAACCACAAGTTTACTATCAAAGCCAAAGTTCTGTAAATACCAAACCAGCACCATATTAGCAATACATGAAGATATTTCAAAAGGATAATTATAGAAACATAGATTCTTGATAACAAAAATCAGTGTAAATTAAAAACACTTACATTCTCCTGGACGTATTTGATAGCACAAACATGGACGTATTTGCATCCACCTGCTCCTTCGATGCCTTGGAAAGCAGGAGTGTGGTTCAAGGGAAGGATTCCAAAACACGCCTTTATTACTTGGATTATAGCTAGGAAAAGAATGATAACCAGGGATAAGCTAATCTCTTGGGGCTTAAACTTCTCTCCATCTTGCGTCTTGTGCAATACAAGTCATGAATCTGCAGACCACATCTTCTTATCATGTGCCTATAGTGCATCGGTATGTTCATTCTTCACCTCCATATGAAATCTCTCTCATCCTTCGAACATTGATGACCTTCTCCAATGGATCATCAGGCCATCTACAAACTTAAACCTCAATCTTATAATCAAGTTAATGTTCCAAGCGACACTGTATGCTATTTGGAAAGAAAGGAATTCAAGAATTCATCGACCCACTTCTCAACCATAATCTTCAATTATCCAAGACATTCAAAGAGTGATTAGAGCCAAATTGGATTCTCTATCTCGCGCTCAAAGGAACCTACACTATGTTAACTCTCTCCTTACAACTTGGTTTTCTGTGTTTAATTCTTAGGACTTATCTCTTGCTTGATGTTAAGTTTTCCTATCCTTAGCCTTTTTACTTCTTTCTTCTTCTCGTGTACCTCTGACCTGGGCCTCAATGTATCTTTTGTTAATTAATGAAGTTAAAAAAAAAAACACTTACATTATACAAATTGTTTACTGATTCGTCAGCGTTTAGCGACAAAGCACTGTTCATATAGAAAAACTCACAAACAAAACAAAATTTTGATTGCTTATCGAGTTCTTACAAATCTAACCTTTTAGAAGACCAATAAACAGAAGAAGCTGTATTTTATCAACGCCGCACGTTGAAGTTGTCTTCATAAGAATTCGATCATTTTATCAAATTCATCAGTCTCTGGATTCTGTTACACACGATTCACATAACATTCACCATGCTGAATGATCAATAATAAAAGTTATTTAAGAAAATGTGGGAATTTTTTGTGTTTTTGCGTTATATTAGGGAAACAATAAGCAAAATTTACATAAAAAACACTTAAAATTCATGACTAAAAAGAAAATTTATGCAATGAGATGATAGCACCAAAAACACTTAAAATTCATCGACTAAAAAGAAAATTTATGCAATGAGATGATGGCTTTATGGAAGAATTGATTAGAAAAAAACCTAAAATCCCTAATAAGATAATACCTTGAATTCAGATTTTTTGAGTATATGAGCACCTCCGGCCATTAGCTCTCCGATGAATAACAACTGTCATAAAAATAGAAACCCTAAAAATCAGCAAAGATCTCAAAGAGATATCAATTTCGCTATTTCAAATAAATGTAACTGAAATAACATCGATCAAGTCGTAAGGATATTCAAATATTTGCATATCGAAACTGGTGGATGAATCAAAGATTTTGAGGAAAAAATGAAATTTGAAGCGCTAGCGTTAGCTTTCTAAATTATGTTCATGCACTTCTTTGAGAAGGGTAGGTTCTTCTAACAACGATATTTGTCGTTCATCTTTCATTTTAGCGTTTTTGGGTGGAACAAAAATTTGAAAAGTAGTTTGAAAATGAGGAGAATGGATGAGAGAGATAAGTATGAATTGGAGAAATGTTGATCCATGAATTTCTGTTCGGATGGGTTTCGTTATATTTATTTAACTTAAAATGAAACGTAAAAAGTCTAGAACACGTAGCATCATATACGATTTGGTTTTATTTGTTGAGGTGGCAAGTAGAAAGGACTTCTTAGAAAGCTGATGTGAATAGAAGGAGAGACCTTCCTCTCCTACTTTTATATAATAGAATTTTATTTTGATGTCAAGAAGTCAAAATGACTAATCTAAATAATACATATTATGTCGTGGTGTTCCGTCGAATAATGTATTTTTGCAATGAAAAACTAACAAAATATAACGGACTCTCAGTTACCGAGAGTATTTGGATAGTATCTGATGGTGAGATGTTTGTTTTTAACCACGCGGGTTCTACACGATACTCAGTCCATATAAATTTGTTTAGTCCAAAATTGAAAAATGTCTAGATGGATTTGTCTAAATAAACAAATTATATATATATATATATATATATATATATGCCTCCTAAAACATGGAAGTTATATTATTAAAAATATTATATTT
>OVBE01000720.1:0-45184 GCA_900406425.1 Iberis pinnata
ATCTTTAAAACTATTCTAAGTGATTTTAAAACAACTAACAACCTAATGCAAATTTAAGTTCCTAAATCTTTAACCTAAACTAGAAGAAAACAAACAATCTAACAACCTAAAACTTTACAATTTTCTGGTTCTTTAACTAACTTACTCGAAAATAACAAGTAAAAACTTAGGGTTCTTCTAATTCTAAAAACCAGAAACTTTAAAGAAACAAAGCAGAGATTAGGGTTTATAGAGATTGCTAAGCCTTTGGCACATAGTTGGCTATGATACCACTTGATACACTCTTGGATCAACTCTGGTAAAGGCTCACGAACAACAACTAAAACAGCTTAATATCGATGTGTCTCGGACTTTGGATATGGCTTGGACAGACTTGTAATTGTCTCGGACTTGGCTCGGTTGTGTCTCGGACAGGTTGGGATCTTGTCTCGGTGGTCTCGGGTGGCCTATGGTATGGCCCGATGGTCTTGTGGCTCGGTTCTTGGACAGGATCAGCTCGATACAAGGCTGGACAGCCTTGTTATTTGGCTCGATAGCCTCGGGTGGTTGCGATATGGAGAATAGGCTAGCCGAGACTTGTTATGTTCTAAGCCGATGGTTATGTGGTATGTTTAAGGTGTTTTCGAACAAAAGATGGGATGAAAGAAAGAAGATGATAGATTGTATAGCTTTGTGGAATAAGCAACACAATTAAGAAGTTGTTCTGAATCTATTACAGATGAAGAACAACCACGATTCTCAATCCAATGAGCAATAGAAATAAGCAATTGTTTTCTCAACAATAAAAACAGGGTTCGACTAAAATATTTTCTAAAGAAAAACATAAGGGTTCGATATGTTTATATAGGCACAAGAGCCTAAGGATTTTCCTAACATAATCCTTTTCCTAATAGAATAAACAAAGAAATAAAAATAGGTCCATTAAGGAATGAAAATGGAAATCAATTCTCATTCCTTCTAGAAAAGATAATAGGCCCATTAAGCAATTGAGAATGGAAAACACTCTCTTTATTTCTCCAAGTGTCTATTTCGAAATAGACACTTATTCCAAATTCATCACATATATCTTTAACGAAGTGGAGAAAGTGCCTCGTTAAAACCTTAGTGATTGACCAAAAACCCAAGGTGGGAAAAAGCGATCATCTCAACTAAGGACAAAAGAGTACAGTCATATACCCACTAGCTTACTGATCAGAGATTTGGTTCTTCTGGAACTTCAAGCTTGAACAACATAAAGATGTTGCAAGCTTGATCTTCATCATCTGAATGCTGCATCACGTGGGCCTGGTTAGCCAGTTCTCTTGCCTTAGATCTCGTGATAACTCCTTCAGGTTCAAGCTGCTCCGGTTCAAGCTCTGGTCCATCTATGCTCACATAAGAAAACTACCTTCATTATGATATGCCGCAACGTCCATAGAGTTGTCTACTGGAAGATCTCCTTGTTTAGCATCTTGGTTATCATTAATCTGGTCCATATCAAAATCAAAATCATCCTCAAACTCACCATCTTCGAGAGTTTCATTCTCCTCACCTATGAAATCACCTAAGAGATCCCACAGAGATCATCCTTGTTTGTGACAGAAGCTTTTGGCTCAGAAACAGGACCCGTCTCTTTGTCGTTACCAAGTCTATCAAGCTTAGGGAGTGATGAACCATCTATAACAACATTATAGGATTCACCTATTTCTTTGGAGTGATATAAAGGTTTTGGCCATGATGATGGACCATCTCTCTGTCCTCTTCCAGCAGTTCCATTTCTTTCACCCATGATCTTCTCTTTGCCTCTGGAAACCTTGAATCTCTGCTGCATCTCCAGTGCTAAGATTTCCATTTTTTCCAGCCCAAGATCCTTGTTGGGATGTTCTTACCTAGTAGAGTTTTGTCTCTCTCTCTACCGTGTTCATCAAATCTGTATGGAAAAACAGATCGGTTATTCTCTTCCTTGAAATTCAGAGATATTTTTGCCAGTGATTTCCTTTGAACCTCCCACTTGTTCTCTTCATGAATATGTTTAGAAGAAACATATGCATAAGATCCTTTAATCATTTGAGTATTCTTTTGAAACCTATGAGAAACTCTTTGATCAGGGCAGTTATCCGCCGAATGAGTTAGTCGGAAGCAATTTGAGCAGAAATTTGCTAGTTTATCGTAATTAAGCCCCACTTCAATAACATCACCAGAGTCGAAGGGTACTTCTTTCCTAAAAGGAAGAGGATTGAACCCATCCAAAGTCACAAAGACACTTCCTGACTCTTCATCTATCTCACGAACCGTTCCAAGAGCATCTCCAACAGCTTTTAAAATTGCTTCATCCCAAACATATAATGGAACTTCAAGAAGCTTTACACAAAATGAGATGACAGAAGGATAATTGGGAGAAAAGCTAGGTTCCCAACGTACCAAAGATACCACCATCCATCAAAAAATAAGGGACATTCTTCAGAACCCAACCAAATCTTCCTTTGATTCCATAGTGAATTCAAAACGTCCTAATCCTAAATCAGTACACATAACCTTGTCCTCAAGTTTCCATATCTTTGGAAAATTTACCAACAAAGAGTCCATATATTGAACCGATAGATTAAGTAGACTACCAATGAGAGTAAGATAAAACTGCTTAAGCTTATACCCCATTTCATTTCTTATTATCCTCACTATGATTGTTCTGAGAACATGACCTTTCCTATTTTTGAGAGCCAGTTGAGCCATTGAAACCAAAGAAGGACCTAATCTGAGAAGGAAAATAATAAAACCTCATAAACGTAAGTGAATAAGAGAAAAAATTTTGATTCGAACCCTAACCAGAATTTGATTAAATACCCACTGAAATATCCTATTACCCGCAAAATCTTCGTTTTGCCGGTAATATTGCTTAACGCCAAGTTGATTGACTACAAATCCATAAACATAATCATTTCCCCGAAGAAAACATGGTAAGAAAGTATTTCCTTGAGATAAATTATTCCCTAAGCCATTAATGACTTTCCCTTTGCAATATTCCTTTGTTGGTAGAATTGAACTCGTAATCCCCCCTTAATGGCCAGAGATTCGTTGTAGACACTCAGAACCACCATGATCTTCCACAGATCTGGCGAAATTGAAACCACAATCATCGATTTTTTTTCCAAACCAACATAGATACCCTTAAAATCAAGAAAGAAGCTCTAATCGTGGTTACGTTTCCTTTTGTTGAATTTAGCTCTAATCAAGGTTACCAAATCTATATATTTTCATATTATTATTGATATTTCCTAGTTTTAGGTTAAGTTTTTTTGTATAAATACTCTTCTTACCTTTGAATAATAAACAAGTCATATTCATGTTTAATACCTAATTCTACATAATATCAGAGCTAAGATCCTAAAAACCTAAAATTTTCTTAATAACTCTTGAAGAGACTAATTTCTTCCTCCACAAGAAATCAAATTGTTCATCACAAAGAGATAACAAAGGAGACATGTTATTCTTTGCACATTTTGAAGATGTGATCTTCAACAATCTAAGAAGACGTGTTCTTCCCTAACCTTAGAAGACAAGATCTTCTAGTCTCTCTAAAAACGTGCTTTTCACAAAAACTGTTGAAGACGTGATCTTCAGTAATAATTCAACAGAGACGTCTTCTCTTTTACATATTTATGGTGTGACCTTATTATAGAGACGTGATCTTTTATTCTTCTTCTACAATACATAGTGACTCAAGAATCTGAAATCTCTCCACCATGGGCTAGGGTTACAGAAAAGGAACCTATAACCATTTCACCTTAGACTCTTTATCCTTCAGATAATCATGGAGCTTGATCACCTCTATTTAATTAAATGGATAAAATTACAATCATTGGTCTTCGTAGATGCACAACACACTTCAAGCAAAACGTAAACTCGGATTCATCAGTGGAACTTTAACAGAACCGCCTAGTGGTAGTTCTGATCATGAAAATTGGCTCACCGTCAACTTCATGATTATAGGTTGGTTAAGTTGAGCCAAATTTTCGGTCTACAAGTGCATATATCACCAACGCGTTCCAACTATGAACCGAACTAAAAGAATGTTTCTTTGTTGGCAATACTATATGTATTTATCAACTAAAAGCACAACTTTCCTTGTGTAGACAAGATGATAAATCCGTATTGGATTACTATGGACGTCTCTCCTCTTTGTGGGAAGAGCTGCAACTTTTTCAACCAAATATTTCATGTACGTGTACTGCTGCTAAAGAATATACGAAGCTACGTGACATAGATAAAGTACATCCATTTTTTCTAGGTTTGGATGATTTAAATTATGGTGGCATCAACTCAAACATAATTGCATCGGATCTTATGCCTAGTTTAGGTGAAATTTACTCGAAGATTATTCGAGAAGAACAAAGTCTCAGCTCCGTGCGTGACCAAGAACAACCTGATGCAATAGGGAAAGCTGCTCGCCAAGAAAATACCCAACCATCACTTCTTTCTTGGCTATGTAACAACTCATGTTCCACTCCTTCAAAGCCGCGTGACAAAGGAACTCTGTGCTCTCATTACAGTAAGACGGGACATGAAAAAGAACGTTGCTGGCTATCGAGACTGGTGGCTAGAAAGAGCTGGTCTAAGAGATCGATCTCGTGGTCGGGGTTTGAACTCTTCAGGTCTAGGATATGGTCAAGCTATGACTCATGCAACAACATCTAACTCCTCTACCTTTACAAATTTTATGAAGAAAACAATTGCAAGCTTTCCTCGCAGATTCTAAAAGACAAGATTGATGTACCTGACAAGCTCTTTGGTAAGAAAGTTACAGGTGATATTATATTGGATACATGCGCGTCTCATCACATTATAGGAAATATGTCTTTCTTGACGAATTTGGATACTACTTTGCCTTGCTCTATCAGTTTTACTGATGGGGATTGTATTGTATCTATCAGCAAAGGCTCGCTTCGCCTCACTGATAAAATTATTTTGTCGAACGTTTTGTTTTTCCCAGCTCTTAATTGCACCTTAGTTTATGTTTCAAAACTCCTATAACAAACTAATTGTTATGGGGTATTTACGGATGCCTTGTGCGTTTTACTAGACCGTTCTACGAGGATTTTGATTGGAGCAAGGAAGGAAAGTGATGAGGTTTATCTCTTAAAAGAAGTTTCGGCTGCTTCATTTCATTGCACTTCTATTTCTTTTGATTTTGATATATGGAAATGTTATCTTGGACATCCATCTTTTAGTGTTTTTCTTCTTTACCTATGTTTAAAGGGGCTTCAAAATCTGTTAGCTCAAAATCGTGTGATACATGTTTTCGGGCTAAACAGACGGGAGAAGTATTTCTTGTTAGTTTTAATAAATCTAATGAAATTTTTCTTTAATACATTGTGATGTATTGGGTCCATATCGCATTCCATCTTCGTCGGGTGCAGTTTATTTCTTAATTATTGTAGACGACCATTCCCGAGCTGTTTGGACGTTTTTATTGTTAGAAAAATCAGAAGTTAGTCGCCTTTTACAAAGCTTTATTGCTTATGCGACTCGACAATTCAACAAAAAAATTTTGTATCGTTCGCATTGACAACGACACTAAATTCACTTGTCTTGCCTCATTCTTTCAACAACAAGGCATTGTACAACAGACTTCTTACGTGGCTACACCACAAAAAAAATGGAAAAGTAGAACACAAGCCTCGACACATCCTCAACGTTGCTCGTTACTTTTCTCTTTTAAGCGCATCTACATGTGCGTTTCTAGGGAGATGCAATCTTAACAGCAGCTCACCTTATAAATAGAACACCATCTTCTATTTTAGATGGCAAGTCACCTTATGAGTTTTACACGGCTAGTCTCCTTCTTACACACACTTACGGGTCTTTGGATGTGAATTTTTCGTCCATCACTCACCTCGTGACAAAGATATAATCTTGGAACGTGGAAGAGAGTGCATTTTTCTTGGCTATCCTTTGGGCAAGAGAGGTTGGCGGGTTTTTTATTTGGAACGTGTAAAATTTCTTGGTCTCATTTGATGTGGTTTCTTAAAGAAACAAGTTTTCCCTTTGCACCAACCTCCATCACGCACTCATTAACCGCTCAACCTACACATGAAGCTTTTTACGATACAACTATCACACCTAACGTAAGGGGGAGTTACTTGCATGATGAACCGTACCTATCCAACCAGTAAAAAATATCGTTCCATCAAACGAGTCTTCGGCGTCTTTGCTTGCTTCTCCAACACAATCCGTCTCTCATGAAGATCATACATCTCAAGAATAAGTGCATGAACTCTCGAGTGATCAATTAGATCGTGGACATCATACCAAACAGCCATCATCTCACCTTCGTGATTATTTTACGTTTTGTGCTTCTTCTATGCAAGATCTCCATCACTCTTATTTAACGCTTCCTTCTAAATCATCGACGGTTAAAGGTAATGCACTCTACCCTTGGACACACTATCTTTGTAATGATAATTTTTCTTCAGGTCACCGTGCTTTTCTCACATCGGTGACGTTTGTGTTGGAGCCCAAACACTTTAAAGATGCAGTGCAACATGATGTTTGGAAGCTATGATGACTGCTAAAATCCGAGCCTTAGAACTCAATGATACATGGGAACTTGTTGACTTACCACAATATTCTAGAGCCATTGGGAGTCAATGGATTTTCAAGACTAAGTTCAAAGCATATGATTCGGTTGAATGATACAAAGATAGAATTGTTTGTCAAGACAATACACAAGTCGAAGGGAAAGATTATACTGATACATTTGCACCTGTAGTTAAAATGACTACAATCCGAGCTTTGCTTCGTGTTGTTGCTGCCAAACAATGGGAAGTTTTCCAGATGGATGTCAATAACGCTTTCTTACATGATGATCTTAAAGAGGAACTTTGCATGAAGTTACCACTAGGCTTTCGTCATCTTCATCCTTTTGTCATCTTCGTAAATATTTGTACAGTCTTAAATAAGCTCCGCGTTGTTGGTTCAAGAAACTTTCCGATTCTCTCCTCAAGTTTGGTTTCGTCTAATCTTATGATGATTACTCGTTGTTTTCTCTTTGCCATCATGATGTCGTGATACATGTCCTTATTTACGTGGATGATATACGCATTACTGGTAATGATGCTACTATGTTACACAAGTTCAAAGCATACTTAAGTCATTGTTTTTCTATGAAGGATCTCAGCAGATTAAAGTACTTCTTAGGCATCGAGGTTAGTCGCGGAGCGGACGCATTCTATCTTACAACGTAAATATGCTCTTGATATAATTTCATATTGTGGTTTTCTTGGTTCTAAACCCGTTCACACACCTTTGGAGCAAAACCATAACCTAGCCTTGGATGAGGGACCATTGCTCTTGAATCTGACTCTTTATTAGCGACTATGGGTCGTTTGATTTATTTGACACATACAAGACCGTAGCTCAATCATTTGGTCCATGTTTTGTCTCAATTTATGCAGACACAACATTATTCTCACTAGGAGGCTGCTTTATGAGTAGTTTGGTATCTTAAGAGTTCTCCTGGCCAAGGTATATTATTAAGTTCTAATCTGGATCTTGCACTAACTATTTATTGTGATTTCGACTGGGCTGCTTGTCCATTGACTCGTCGATCACTTAGTGCTTTCATTGTCATGCTTGGGGGTCACCTATTTTTTATAAAACAAAGAAACAACATATTGTATCTCATTCCTCCGCCGAAGAAGAATATCTTGCAATGGCCGCAGCGTTGCATGAGGCAAAATGGTTGAGGCATTTATTGCAAGGATTGGGTATTGATCATTCTAATTCATCATGCTTCTTCTGTGATAGTAAAGCAGCTATACATATTGTTGCAAATCCAGTTTTCCACGAACGCATAAAACATATTGAGGCAGATTATCATTCGGTTTGTGATGCAGTTCGGGGCGGTATTATTACTACACATCATCTTCGCACTGAAGAACAACTCACTGGCATTCTTACAAAGGCGCTTGGTCGTGTCCAGTTCGAGACTTCACTATCCAAGTTGGACGTTCAAGATCTTCACGCTCCAACGTGAGGAGGGAGTATTGAATAAACACAACATGTGTTTATCACATATATTTTCCCTAGATTTTAGGAACTTTAATATATTTCCTTTTCATATTATTATTGAGATTTCCTAGTTTTAGGTTAAGCTTTCTTGTATAAATACTCTCCTTACATTTTAATAATAAACAAGTCATATTCATGTTCAATACCTAATTCTATAGTGTCTAAGGACAAACCGAAATAATAGATAAAGAGTAACAGTGAAGAACAAATGTATTGCCAATGATAACAATCCACACCTTTCTTTCTTGGAATAATCTATAAATGATAAACCCACTGCTCCCAACATATAGAAGAAGTAGAAAAAAACTCCTTCCACTACGATTTTATATAATACAAAAATTGACTAATATCCAACTTTCTAAAATTTGTCAGAACATCTCCAATGGTGCTTCAATTTTCAATTTTTGCTTCATTTTAAAACAAAATATTTTCAAATTGAACTTCATTTCTTACTTCAAAATGAAGCAATGAATAGTGATACTTCAAATTTGGAGATACACTATTTATTGCTTCATTTTTTGAAGACCAATTTTTAATTCTAAATTAATTTTTCTTCTTTAACTTTTTTTAATAATTCTTTCTTAACAAATTATATACTATAATATTATTTGCATATATATGTTATTGTCTTTATCACTTTGTTTTGAATGTTGAAATACGACAAAAACATATATTTAATAGAAGATATTTCAAATATAAAGTGAAAATTCTATGACTATTATAATAATTAAATATTAACAAATTAAACACAACATTAAGTAAAATATAATAAATAGAATACTTAAAATGTTGTGTATTGTATTTTTATTTCTATGATTATATTTTATTTAAATATAATTGTAATTTTTGTTAAACTAGTGTTAAAATAAATTATTTTAGTAAAGTTAGTATACTTGAAAAACTAGAAGGTGTTATTAACAGTTAATTATTAATAAAAATTTGAATAAAATATTCTTTTTTAGAATGAAAAATGAAATAAATCAATAGAGAAAATGTTGCTTTCCTTTTTTGTTTCATTTTGAAGAAATTGCATTTTTGAAGCAAAAAATGAAGCAAACTATTGGAGATGCCCTCAAAAAATTAATATCATTAACTTAAATTATATAAATATTAGATAAATATGTGTGCTTGATTTTTTTAATTCTTATTTTACTGTGATTTAAAATCAAATTTTTACAAAACTCTCAAAAAATCTATATACTATATAAAAAGAGCTCATTTTGAGCTTTCAGAATGTCCATGTAGAAAAAATAGTTTAGCCAAAAAAAAAACCAATTACAACTAGTCATGTGTCTTGAAAAACCACATAAACAACTCAAAAAAAAAAGAAAAAACGCTCAATCTTTTCGTATTCTTCCGAACTCCATAATTTTCTCGAGAGTCTTCTCATATTCCATTCCTTCATCTCATATCCTCCATTTCAATTTTTGTTGTTGTTGGATAATTCCAATATCTTAGGGCACAAGATATCTTTAGGATTAGGTGATCTTAACGATATAAAAGATAAAGTTTACAAATTAGAAAATCTAGTTAGATAAGTTTTTGTATTCCTATTCCTATTAGGTTAAGGGATTTGATTAATATATATATATATATATATATAAATGATCTATGGGCATGTTCTTTGTATAGTCGCAACAGTAGCATTTACAAAGAGAAAAATTATAAAAGGGGCACATAAAAAAATCGTTGCTGCTGTTTTACGTAACAGAGTTGAATTACTCCTTTTTACAACAATAAAGATAAGGATGTTAGTATGATTATCATTAATCTCTAGCGACAGATTATTCATCACTTTTAATCATTATGAGTGTTAAACAAGCAATTACATTTACAACTTTTAATCGCTCGTTTTGACTGTCGGCGGTAGTGAAACGAACACGCCCTATATGGAGAGTTATTCCATAAGATCTAAAAAAACTTATGTTTTTCAGAAGAGTTTCTTAAGTTAATAAATATATGTTTTTCTTTAAATCTTTCTAGTGCATAAACACATTAACGATTTGAATTGGTATCAGAGTCTGATCAACAAGATACGTTTGAGTTACGAAGCCAAGCACGAGTGAAGAGAACAACCCACAACCACCACGAATGAAGGATCTTGCATCACCATTGATCCAATGTCTGATGCTAACATCGACAAACTACATAGTTTGGTCGATAAGGATGAAAGTTAGTCTTCGAGTAAGCGAAGTATGGGATACAATCCATCCACGAACCGAGGATCTAAAGAAGAACAATGTGGCGACATCACTTTTGTTTCAATATATCCCCGAACCACTTATCTTGAAAGTAGGAGATTAGAACACCGCTGAAGGAGTTTGGAACGCCATTAAATCACAACACCAAGGAGTTGAATGTGTAAAAGAAGCTAGGCTGAAAAACCTAATGGTGGAACTAGATAAAATAATAATGAATGATAACGATGCAATTGATGACTTTTCTGGGAAAATCTCAGGTATCACAACTCAATCATATGCATTAGGATAACTCATCGACAAAACAAAACTTGCGAAAACATTTTTGAAGGGACTTCCAAGAAAAAATTCATACATATTGTTCTTCGCTTGAACAAGTCTTAGATCTAAAGCAAACATGGTTTGAATACATTGTGGGAAGAACCAAAGCATATGAAGATCGTGTAAGTGATGTAAACCCTAACGGGATCAAGGAAAACTCATGTTTTCAAACTCGAACAACAACCATGGAAACTACATAAAATCTCGAGGAAGAGGAAGAGGAGGAAGTAGTCGTGGAGGAAGAAGAAATCAGGGAAACAATAACTCAGGTAGAGGCAGAGGACGAGGAAGGTCCAAGAACCAAAACCAAGCAGGAACAAGCGGAGAAAATAATCAAAAACCTAAAAGAGATCGATCTAATGTAATTTGTTGGTTGTGTGGCAAGGTGTCCTAAAAAGAAACAAACCACCAAGAAACAAACCTCATCGAGACTCAAGAAGCCGATGATGCTCTCTACATGCATGAGTATTGTTTTTGAACGAAAAAAGGTGTTTCCAAAACACTATGAAGAACATGACAAAAACACAAGTATGTGGTACTTAGACAATGGTGCAAGCAATCACATGACGGGAACAAATGATTATTTCTCAAGTTTAGATGAAAAAATAAAAGGAAAGGTGAAGTTCATAGATGGTTCATATGTTGATATAGTGGGAAGGGGTTCGATTATCTCCATAAGCAAGAAAGGAGAAAAGAAATCACTAAAGCATATATACTATATACCCGAATTAAAACACAAAAACATAAGTCTAGGGGAAAAAACCGAGGATGGGTGTAAAGTACTTATGAAAGGAAGTACATTAACACTAAGAGATTCAAAGGAAAAGTTGCTAATACAAGTCGAAATATCACCAAATCGCCTTTATAAAACACTGATGGAAATCAACTATCCAATGTGTTTGATGTTACAAGAAAATGAAGTTACGAAGACATGGAATTCACGTCTCGGACATGTGAGCATTGGCGTGATGAATAACATGATCAAGAAACAGATGGTTGAAGGAATGCCGCAAGCTTTACATGAGAAAGATGTATGCGATGCATGCTTGGCGGGAAATCAAACAAGAAAAGTGTTTCCAATTAAAGCAACTTTGGAGTTATTGCATGGAGATTTATATGGAAAAATCACACCACCTTCACCTTCAATAAAGAGATATGTTTTCGTATTGATTGACGATTTCTACAAATATATGTGGTCGATATCATTAATGGAGAAGAGCTAGGCATTCAATCGCTTCAAATACTTTAGACAAAAGATCGTAAACACCACAAGCTTATCAATAAAAACATTTAGAACCGATCGAGGAGGAGAGTTCGCCTCAATATAGTTTAATAAATTTTGAAAAAAGAATGGAATAACAAGGCATCTATCAGCACCTCATACACTACAACTAAATAATGTAGTAGAGAGAAGAAATCGAACATTAATGGAGATTAGTCGGAGTATCTTAAAAGATATGAAGGTGCCGAATTCATTTTGGGGTGAAGCTGTGCGACATTCAACTTACCTCATTAATAGAGTTCCAACCAAAGCTTTGAAAGAACATACTCTCTATGAAAGTTTCACACAAAAGAAACCCAACATCGAACGCTTACGAATTTTTGGGTGTGTTTCTCATACAAGAATCAATTTTTCACATCTTAAGAAGTTAGATGAGAGATCAAATATTGTGATCAACCTTGGAACCAAACCAGGTTCTAAAACCTATAGACTCTATGATCCGGTTTCAAACAAGGTAGTTGTTAGTAGACACATGATATTCGATGAAGGAAAAGAATGGGAGTGGTCAAATACAGCGACATAAACATATGGTGAACCATGTATGTTCAAGCTTTCTATTAATGATCTAGTTGACGACGGAGGAGAGCGTGAAGATGATCAACACAATGTTCATCACCTAAATGATGATCATCATGACAATAATGATCATCAGAAAAATGATCCCTTATATCATAACATAGATGAAGAAGAGAACATAGGTCACGAAGAAGTACAAAAACAAGAACCGCAGCATATAGTAATAAGGTACGGTCGAGCAATCACAAAGCCAAAGTAATTAGATGATTACATATTACTTGCAGATCTTGAAGGTGAGAAAATACTACTCACCTTTGATGGAGAACTATAAAACTACCACGAGGCAAAAGGCTTAAACGAGTGGGTATAAGCAATGCAAGCCGGGATAGACTCCATTACGAAGAACAAAACATGGGAACTCGTAGACAAAAAAATAGGCACTAAACCAATAAGTTTAAAGTGGATCTACAAGATCAAAATGAGTGCACAAGGCTTGGTGATCAAGCACAAATAAAAAATTGTAGCAAAATGTTATGTATAACAACAAGGCATAGATTTGGAAGAGGTTTTTGCTACTGTAGCAAGAATCAAAACAATTCGATTGTTGATAGCTATTGCGGCAACAAGAGGATGGAAAATACATCACTTAGATGTCAAGACTGAATTTTTAAAAGGTGATCTAAACTAACAAGTCTATGTAAGCCAACTCGACGGTTTCATCATAGAAGGAGAAGAAGATCGAGAATATAGACTACACAAAGCATTTTATGGTCCAAAACAAGCTCCACGAGTATGGAATGCAAAACTCGATCAAGTTCTCAAGGAGACAGGGTTACGAAGATGCATAAAAAATCATCAATGTATCTAAAAGTTAACAAAAAAGAAACCCTAATAGTAGCTATCTATGTCGACGATTTGTTTATGCCAGGAACATCAAGAAGAGTCATCGAACAATTCAAGAAAAAATATGTCAAAGAAATTCAATATGTTCGATCTAGGTAAGCTATCGTACTATCTAGCATCGAATTTATTCAAGGAGAAAAAGGAATCAAGATAAAAAAAAGAAGGTTATGAACGAAGAATTCTCATGGATACTAAGATGGATGCATGTAACTTGACTCACATACCAATGGAGCCGAATTTGAAGATCTCAAAAGCAGAAAATAAGCCCGAGATTTACGCCACTGAGTATAGAATAACTATAGGTTGTTTGAGATATCTTCTTTATACAAGACTTAGATTATCCAATAGGTGTTCTAAGTCGATACATGCAAATTCCAAGAGAACCGCATGGACAAGCAATTAAGAAAATACTGAGGTATGTAAGAAGAACCACAAACTTAGGTTTATTCTTCTGAAGAGATGGATCAAAGAAAGTGAATGGATATAGTGATAGTAGTCACAATATCAATGTTGATGATGGAATCATTTCAGGTCATGTGTTCTATTAAGGTTCATCACCAATCACTTGGACATCACAGAAGCAACCAACCGTTACCTTATCTTCGTATGAAGCAGAATTTATGGCAGCTACATAAGCTGAAAAATAAGCAATATGACTCAAGGAATTGTTGAGACAAATTCTAAGACAAGATGAGAAGATCATGCTTAGGATTGACAATAAATCATCTATTGCCTTAACAAAGAACCCGATATTTCATGGTAGAATTAAGAACATTCTCTCGAAACATCACTTCATCAAAATTGTGTAGAGAACGGCCAGATCGAAGTCGAACATATACCGAATATAGAAAAAAAGGCTGATATACTCACTAAACTACCAGCAAGAATCAAGTTCAAAGAAATGTAAAACTAAATTGGAGTTTGCTTGATCAAGATTCTCGGAGTTCAAGTTGGAATTACGAGAGAGAATATCGGATCATTGGCTCAAGATATCTTTAGGATAAGATGTTCTTAAGAATATAAAAGATAAAGTTTACAAATTAGAAAATCTAATTAGATAAGTTTTTGTATTCCTATTCCTATTAAGTTAAGGAGTTTTCTTAATCGATATAAATGATCTATATGGAGAGTTGTTCCATAAGTGATAAGACCAAGAAAGAACTTAAGTTTTCTAGAAGAGTTTCTTAAGTTAATAAAGAGAAGTTGTTCTTTAAATCTTTCTAGTGCATAAACACATTAACGAGTTGATTTGCACGCCTTACCATTCCCTTCTTCACTCTCTTTAATTTATCTTCTCATTCTCTTTAGGTTCAAATAATTCCCTTTTTCTCTTCATAGTGATTTTTTTGTTGTAAATGTCTTCATTGTGATCTTGCGACGATGAGTTTGATTTTTTAACTTTTTTCTTTCGAATTCAATGATGATATTCAAATTCAAGTTGCTCGTTTCTTAAACAACAAATGGAAGATGTGGACTCACAATTCCACGACTAAACATACATCTTCGCCACCACCATTTCAAGTGTTGTCATCCATTATAGCAAACACTTGTTGTTGATATATACAAGACTTCTATTTTTTGTGTACTTGTTCAAAACTTAAGCTTTTTAGAGAGTTGCAGAAAACCCCTCACAACTTTAGCACTGATCATATTATGGAAGAGATGAAGGTTTAACAAAAATTCCGAGAAAGGGGTTACTATGGTCGTGGTAATCAGACCATCATAATGATAATATGGTATGCTCACAGTACCATACTCCTTACTAAGGGTGGGCACAATTCCCGTTTCGTTCCGTACAGTCCCGTTCTGTTTCGAACCCGTTTCGAAATTTCCGTCCCATTAAAATATATATTCCCACACGGGACATTTTTTTATTTCCCGAATCGAAACGGGACGGGACAGGGCGGGAACGGGAATTCTTGAAGTCTCATTTGGGACAGGTATACAAATAAATATATATATATATATATTATAATTATATTTTACATATATATAATATAAATGTACTAATTTATTTTTTTATTTTTTAATGTTCATATTTTAACTATTAAGTAAAATTAGAATCTGTATAAATTAAATCTAATTATATTATTAACAATTATAACCTAATTTTTGTAACTCTAAGAAAAACGGCAGAAAATAGTTCATCTTTCCTAATTTTACAAGGAGACACGATAACTAGTGCTATTTAAAACAGAAGTAATTGAATTTGATGCTATTTAAACATATATAATTATGTCGATTTTTGTGGTTGTTACTGGTGTGTCGTTGAAAATTAGCTAAATAATGTAGGAACAAAAAATTTTGGTTTATTTGTTATATTTTCGGGAATTCTCGTTCCCGTCATGTCTCATCCCGTCTCATACCGTTCCTGTCCCGAACTTAAAATAGGACATATATTTTTGTTCCCAAATTCTCGTCCCGTACCCATTTTCGAAAATTTCTGTCCCAAATTTCCATTTGCTCACCACTACTCCTTGCTCTGATAATTAATGCTCTATTTGTTAGTCAAATTCATACTTATATTTATTTTGAGTACTACTTTATGTAAAAAAAGTTATACTTCTCTCGGTTATCTAGCAAAACTGTCCAACATGTTAATAGTAAATGCATTCCTTGAATTTAAATTCCCACATCGTATTGTATTGTAGTTATGGGGTTTAACAGATCCGCATGTCTGATTATTTCTCTATGTTCTTGTGAAGCACCTTCTAAGAAAGTATCCTCAATGGAACCATAGTCCAAGTTCTAAAAGCCATGTAGGCTCAAATAAGGATGTTCCATAGATGATGCTCTTTATAGAAAACTAGGAGGAAGAGTATTTGTTGAGGTATTGACGCGACACGTTTCTTGGAGTCCTCTTTTGACAACAAGTCTCCTCTTCAGTTTTTATTATAGTTTTAATCAACTACTTTATATATTTTTAATTAATATATATTTAACTTTAAAACTAATTAATAAAATATGCATAAAAAGTTTACAATATTAAATCATTTGAAACAAGAAAAAGGTTTAAACATCAATCAAATCAAAATAGAAAGACTGTATTGGACTATTATTTTTTACGCACATGATCTTTATAGGAAAATTATTTTTCCATCTAAGATGTCATCCTAAGCAAACACATTCAACACTAATACCTATTTAAATACATTCATTTAGTATATGTACAATATTTATTTATTGATATATTTTTAATTAACAAAATTGTTAATTATTCTAAAAGTAGTCTATGAATTAAAGTAACAAAAATATAACAACAAATATTTAAAGGAACAAATTTATGTAATATATGTGAATAATAACTTAAATAAAAATTATTTACTGGCAAATACAATAATATGATACTTTTGTTTATCCCTTTCCTCTATCTTGTATCTAAACGGATGTACTTTTTCATGATATTAGTTTTAACCTACATGATTTTCTAGTATCAGAATTTAACGAATTACCATTTTGAACACATCCATCTCTTAGAGACATTTACCACTTTTCTCAATTTTCTTGAAATTAATTTTTCATTTAAGCCCTCCTACATATTACACTTTCACTTCTTTGATTAATAATTTTAATATTTAATAAAAATATGAAACTTTCTTATAATGATGAAATATTGTAATTCATAATGTTTAAAAATTAGAAAGATAATAATGAAAAAACTTAGATTAAAGTGTTCTTAAAAGGGTTTTGAACTGTAAACTAAAATACTTATAAATTAAATAATATATATAACAATATAAGGGAAATATCTTTTAGTAATAAATCAAAAAAATAGTATTCTATTGGTAAATACAATAATGCGTTTTTAAAAAATTTATAATGTTTTCAATATAAAAAAGTTAATGATTATAATAAAAATATTTTAAATTACTAAAATGTGTTTAAAAGCTTTTGAAGTGTAATATATTTAAAATTTAATTGTGCATAGCATATTACATAACTTTACTAATAAACCATAATATATATATATATATATATATATATATATATATATATATAAAGATCGCTAGGATAAATATTTAGATGTGTAATCTTCTACTAAAACATACTATATTATCAAAAAAATGTTCAGGTACTACTTTAAAAAATTATTTACTTGGGTCATTTATTATGAGTTTGTAAACTTTATACATTTATATTAAAAATTAGTTTTAAGTATATTTAATTTCATAATTTTAATAAATAAAACAAAATGTTCAGGTACTACTGAAATTAAATATGTTTTTGTCATGATAACCGATTTTATATAGTCTAGTGGTGGAGATGGCCCCACTTGAGTCTTTGGCATCAAGTTCAATCCCAAAGTGAAACTATTATAAAGAAGACAAATATATATATATATATATATATATATATATATTATGATAATTGAATTGATTAAATGATATTATTATAAAATATTTATATTTTTTTTTAAAAATGAAATTTTAACACATTGTATTGTTATCAAATAGATTTTCTCTAAAACCATTATCTTTTGCAATATATTTTCTATTATTTCATTATTCTACATCTACATATATACACTTTAGGGGAATTTTACTAATTTGATTCATTTTTCATAATTGATTATATAATATTATTTTTAAATGTCCAAAAAATTTCAGGATTGTAACAATTAGAATATATTTTCAAAATGTTTTATTTTTGAAAAATATTATTAAAATATAAAATAAATTAAATAAATATGATATATTCGTAAATCCGCGCAATGCGCGGGTAATTTCTACTAAACTAACAGTAATAAAATTTCTATTAGGTTAAAATATTACGTTTACATGTCATAATCTCAATTAACAATGACAAATATCACGATCTCATAAATTATAATTTTTTTATGTGTTGTGCCACGTGAAACGCATTTGGGTTTATACAATAAAATGGTTTGAACTCAAACGTACAAGAGAATATTTGGGCTTAGTTATTAGATCTTTGGATATATCTTTAATTTATTTTCCTTTCAATTAAATGAGTTACTAAAATTTTCATAATTTACACATCTTAAATAAATTATAATTATGATTTATCTTCTTTTTTTTAGGTAATACATTTGATGTTACAGAGTAAGTGAATATAGTAAATAAATGTTTTCACTGAAAAAGAACAATTGACTATGTGTTGAAAGTACTATTTTGAAGTAAAATGAATTTATTATTTGTCAGTATCTTAAATATGATGAACTTGACAAATTTACTACAATAAATTGAACTTTTTAATAATAATTCAAAGAATAGTTGACGCGTGTACAATAAACATAACTTTAATAGTAAATAATGTGTGATATATTTATTTTATATTAATCAGTAATTAAGTGTTGTTGACTAAACAATAATAAGTATTCAAGACATGATGAAGTTTATAACTTTAGTATAATAGATTTATTTTTTATTTTTTTAATAATAATTTAGAAATGATGTTGATGCATGCACAATAAATGCCACTTTAATAATAAGTCAATAAACAACGTATGATATACTTGTTTTACATTACACAATGATTTTTGTGACATATATAACACCAATAAAAAAGTGACACGACACTTATAACTATTAGAAGACTAGTTTCTTTGACACGTGATAAAAAAGATGAGACTATCTTTTTCTCCAATATAAGAATACCGAGAGGTTTCTCTTATTCTTCTCCATCATCAAAAGGAAAGAGAGGTCTTTACTTCCCCCCCCCCCCCCAGATTTCTTTCTTTTCATCAATAACATTCATTTTGCATTGTTTTCCCTTTAAGCTTTCGAATAAATGAATTTTCGTACCAAAATCCAACCCATCCAAACTAAAACTATGGCGGTTATTTGAACATGTGTTTACTCTGAAAGGTATATGTATTGGAGATCAATCGCTCACGACACGCGATTCATATGAATCGAAACCAAGTTCTCCCTATTTAAGGAAGATGGTTTTGAACTAAATTGTAGATCCCGATAATAGGGAAGAACGATGCGTTGGCCGCAACTGTTTTAGCAGCAGTGGCACCGATAGCTCTGACGAAGAAGAATTCAATGTAAGTCTTTGAAAGGTCAAGGCATATTTTCTTAAGGGTATTTATTAATTTATTTGTAATTAAAAATAATCAATTATTGTATACATTTTTTCAAAATTTTACCAAAATTAATATCACCAACAAAATAATTTTTTTTCTATGTAGATTAAAATTTACTATAATACATAATTACATAGTTAATGTTGTTGACAAAAAATAAAAATTTTAACGATTTGTAGGATTTTGTTATGTGTGGAAACATCTCGGCGAGAGAGAGTGAACTTTCTATAAGAATGACGGTGATCGTCGGAAAAAATGGAGAGAATTTGGGTCAAGATGATTTGATATTACAAACTCTTGTGAATGAATTGGTGGCTTTAGGCTACGATGCATCCATATGCAAATATAACTAGGAGCAACTGAAAAAGCCTCTTCATCTTGCTGGTATGTTTTTTCCAATTTCTCAAACCTAATTATGTTTTTGAACATTTTGACGAATTATAAGCTATAACAAGTATTTCAAAATGATGGCAACGTAGGAGAATATGAGCATTTGAATATGATGATAGGAGGAGAAAAGGTGTTGATCAACTTTGATTTCAAGTCGAAATTATAAATAGCTCATCCAACAAGGGCCTATGCGTCGATGGTAAGGACATTTCCTTATGTATTCGTGGAAAAAGTGGATCGGCTTAAGAAGGTGGTGGTTGTGATGTCTAAAACTGCAAAGAAAAGCTTTAAGAAGAAAGGTCGGTTCCACCATGGAGGAAAGCTGAGTACTTGTTAACCAAATGGTTGGCTTCTCATGATCGTCAATCTAATAAAACAATCTTGAATATGTAGTCTAAAAAACTATGAAAAATATGTGACCTTTAATATAAATAAATTATTATCATTATAGAAAAGTTATATTAAAAATACTAGAAGTGTTTAAGATAAAAAGTAAGAAACTGTCAAATAACCATTTTTATTGCAAAATAACAATTCTATAGTTTTATATAATTTGCTCTAAAAAGTTGATTTTTATGAGCTAGATTATTTTGATTTTTAAGTAAAATTCAATGATTTTTTTATAAAGTTATAATCACAGCACAAAAATAAAATTTTGTCTTCTTAACATAATAAATTGTTCTTTTCTAAAAAAGGTTAAAATATATACTTTTATTAATTACTTGTGGAATCAAGTAGTATTAATTACTTTTACTTTTCTCCTTGGAACTTTTTAAAATTAAGTTGACCAATATATTTAGGACTCCAAAACATACAATTTAATCAAGATACGGTCATAATTTCCTTTTGAAACATTTTTTGTTGACCTTATTATTCCATCATCAACAAATATACAAACAAATGGAGTTTATTAGTTATAGAATTTTTGATATAATTGTTTAAGAAGTTTTCAAAAAAATTGCATTCATATAATATAATACACAAATTTCCATTTATTTATATTTTAATTTTGAATTCATTAGCGAATTATTTTCACATTAATTATTAATAAATATTAAATTTTCTTAAATATAAAATTATAAACTATATCTGGAAAGATATATATCATTTAAAACAAAATCTATTTTAATATATTTCTAATTAATTAATATATATTTTATACTTTATTAAAAAAGTATATGTCTATTTATTTCAATTAACATGCTAGTGATTAATTTAAGAATACATTATTTATTATATAATTTAATAATTATATCCAAAAAATAATATATTTGTTTTTAAATTTTTATTCATTAATGGGATTTTAGTTATTATTTTTTCATATTAATTATGAATAAATATTAAAATTTTAATTTATTAATGGCTTTTAAGTCATTATTGTTTTCATATATTAAATATAAATACTCTACAATATATGAAGATACATTATATAATTTAAAACAAAATATGTTCTAATATGTTTCCAATGATTTTATTATATTTTTGTAATTTATTTTTCAATTAATATTCTAAAAGTAAATTTAAGAATACATTATTCATTATGTAATTTCTTTTTTATTTGCAAAAAATAATATTTTATATATGTAATTTATTTTTAAAAATGAGATAAAATGAATATAGTGTGTAAGTTTTGAATCTTAGTTTTTGTTAAAAATAAATTTTTTCTTATCATTTTATCTGAAATTACAGTAAAAATGATTGTGTTTCAAATATATTATTTATTTTTTTATTTATATCTATTGTACAATAACATAAAATGATACATATAAGTAAATTGATGTTATATTATAAATTAAATATGTATATAAGATTTTAAATATTTAGAGTAAATCAGTTATATATCATAAATCAATGGAACATTTGGGGTTGAGGGTATATATTTGGGGGTTAGGGTATATATCTTGGGTTTATGGTATATATTTGGGGTTTAGAGTATTTTGGGTTTAGGGTTATTATTCACTTTTGAATTAAATATATATCCAATTTAAATAATTTTAATCATCTTAGATTTAGAAAAAAATGTGTTTTTTATATAACATTTTGTATTTTATAAATTTTAATATCAATGTATTAATTAGTAGTTATAGATGATTTGGTGAAAATTAAAATTGTTTACAAAAAAAAAAAAAACAAAATTGTATGAAAGAGAAAAAAGAAAGAAAGAAGAGGTTAATAGGGGCATATGAGTTGTATAATGTTACTAAAAATCTAATTATACACAATTATGTATATTTACTTAGTTTTGATTTTGTTATGTATATTCTTCTAATTAGCCCTTCAATTAATGTAGTACATTATAGAACTTGCTACTCACTATCGTCTTTGAATTTGATTTATTAATTACTGGCACGTTAGTCAAATTTTTGAAAGTTGCACACTAATATATATATAAATAATTGTTGGACAAGCAAAATACATTCTTAAAAATAAATAATTTATCATCAATCAAATAAATAATTAAAATATACCAACTATATGAAATCATTTAGATAAATATAACGTTTGGCGTGGTTATGATTATTTCTTTTAAAATAATAGATATTATTATTATTATTATTATTATTATTATTATTATTATTATTATTATTATTATTATTATTATTTTGTTAACCAGAATGTTATGGGGCAAAGTGTAACGTCCTACTTCCTGGACCGCTACTACCAAGCTCAATAATCTTTAGTATGAAATTGTCTGTTTTGAGCCACAAAGGCATGCACGACTTTCCTATTCGATACCACCCCAAAAGGTCTCACACTAATTTGAGATTTTAAACTTCTTATATATTAGTCAATTCTTGACTAGTTTTCCAATGTGAGATATTTGTGTTTGACCACACATGAGTCCCACAAATCACCTCCAATAGAGAACGTAACGTCCTCGTTGCATACCAGCCGGCCTTCCTGATTCCGTTCTAGAATCGACCGTGCTCTAATACCAACTTGTAACGCTCCACTCCCTGGGCCGGTACTACCAAACCCAATAACCCTTAGTATGATATTGTTCGCTTTCAGCCAAAAAAGCATGCATGGCTTTCTTATTGGGTACCACCCCAAAAAGCCCCACACTAATTTGAGATATTGGACTTCTTATATACTAATAAATCCTTGACTAGTTTTCCAATGTGGGGTATTTGTGTTTGACCACACATGGGTACCACACAAAACCCGTAATCTCTCTAAGCCCGAGACCATAACATGTCTCGTCCCAAGTGTTACTCAAACATATGACATGTAGAATTTGCCCAAGATATTTTACATTGAATTTTTTTAATAATAATATAGAGATAACGTTGACGCACTTACAATAAATACCACTCTATGAATAAACGTGTGTGATATATTTGTTCTATATTGAACAACAATTAAATGTTTTGACTAAAGAATAACAATTTATTATGTTGAAAGTACTCTTTTGAAGTAAAAGAAATTAATAGTTATCAATATTCTAGATATGATTAACTTGACAATTTTAGTATGATAGATAATCTATTGAATTTTTTAATAATGATTTTAAAGATGAAGTTGACTTGTGTACAGTAAATACTACTCTAACAAAAAAACAATGTATGATTGTGTGAATAATCTTTAAGATGTTCACACAAATGTTAGAAACTAACATATACAATGATGTTAATGTATTAGTAGGTTCAGATCCTCCGCAAGTTCGTCTTTCGGCTGGTTTAACAAATCTATCTTTTTATTCATTTTAAAATACAAAAAGTCACCAAAAACAAAAACTTTCTAGAACTAAATCATAAATCAATATCAATAAAGTTCAAGAAATATTTTGCATAATGTAGTCACAACTAACTATAAATAAAAACGAGCTCTAACTAGAGTATGGAAAGCCTCAAATTGTAAGACTGTTTAATCAATGTTTTTTTTCTGTTTGCTTGCTGGTTGGTTTTGATTTTATCCACTACTTCGATGTTTATATATACATATTGTTGATTTTTTCTAAAGAGATCCAGTGACTCCCTTACTCTGATGGACTTGCTTCCTTCGTGTCTATTGTATGTTGCTTAACATTAGTGAATCCATGTAAGTGCCTTTGTAAATTGTTATTTTCCATTATCAGATCCTCAATGTAGTCTGAACCATCTTCCTCAAACGGGCAGAACTTAGTTCAGATTCATCTGAATCGCTTTCCATGAGAGACTGATCTTCAACACATATGCTTTTATGAGTAGAGAGACGTTCAAAAAATTGCCACGGTTTCTGTTTGGATGCTTGCCTCATTGTTAATTAAATTGTGTGTGTGATTGTTTTACGTTAAAAAGTGATTAAATGTTTTTTGACTAAACAATCGTTGAAATTATTATCTTGAAGTAAAATAAAATTATTAGTTGACACTAGATATGATGAACTTGATAAGCTTAATACCTAGATTTACATTGAACTTTTTTTAACAATGTTTTAAAGATAATGTTGACGCATGTACTATAAATAACATTTTAGCCATAAATAATGTGTGATATACTTATTTTACATTAAATAATGTGTGAACTAAATAGAAAATGAACACTTTGGGTAATAGTCTTTTAGTTAACGAATCTACTATCATCATATTTATCCTAATATGCTCAAACGAAATTTTACGTTTTTATACTTCTTCTGTGATAGGTAAGTACTTCAACTTCACGTGCTTAAAACTCTTTGAGTATTTGTCATTATTTTAAAAGAAGACAACTACAAAATTATCACAATAAAATCTCAGTGGCTTGGCTATAGTGTCGACAATCCTAAATCCTACGATTATTTTCCACAACCACAACGCATGAATATGACCACAAAGTATGCCACAAATTAAGCCTCCATAATGAAAATTTCAATGGTATATTATTTTTCACTCTTCCATGATACTGCTCCCTTAGCTAATAGGAAAAATAGCCGAATATCATTTTTCTATTATCAATATATCTGAAAATTTTCAAATATGAATACCCAATGACCTCTATGAGATTAGATCTCAGGTACGTAAACATGTGCTCTTTGTTACCTTACAAGTACCAGAGAACCTTCTTTGTAGCTTTCTAGTGGTCCATTATGTGATTACTTTGATATTGAACCAACATACCAACAACAAAGTAGATACCAGTCGATTACATGTAAGAACATATTTTGGACTCCCAACCAATGATGTATAGAGAATTTTTTCCATTTTCTTACGCTCTAATTCATTTTTTAAATATTGTATTTTACTTAACTTCCCCCCCCCCTCTTTTAACTTAGAGCTATCCTTGAAGAGCAATTTCCATTTTTATCTCTTTAAGTTCTTATTGATGCATCATTTTTTAGATAAACTTAACAATCATTTTGATCTATCTTGATGTATTTCTATTACGATTTCATATGATGCCTCCCGATATTTTTCATTGCAAAGTTATCAAAGAGATATTTATTTTTTATATTATGTAGCATGTCCATGTCATTTGTAGCAAGAAAAATATCATCAACATCTAAGACCAAAATCATAAATCTGTTCCAACTGAATTTAATGTAGATACATTGGTCAACGATGATCTCTACAAAATTGTATGACGTGATAATATCATTAAACTTAAAACACTATTTTTGGAAGCTTATTTTAGTTAATATATTAACTTTCTCAGCTTGCACACCATATGCTTTTTTATGTGGCCACAAACTCTTCATGAGGTGTATTGAATGTGGAGTTTGGAATGATTTATTTTAAAATGACAAATACACTGTTATTCAAACAAGAATTTTCAAATGTCTTACGAAGTCCATTGTTATTGACTTAGTGATTTTAAAAAGTCTCATTAAATCCACTGTTATTGGAAATATTTGAAGTAGTGGATTTCTAGTGATTTGATGGTATTTCAATGGATTTTCTTAGTTAAACATACAAAATTTCAAATCGCATGGTTTTAGGTGGGATTGTAGAGAATTTTAAAACAAATCACATAAATTTTCCTAATTCACCTAAAGTCACATAAAAACTCATTAAAACTCAAGTCACTTCAAATCTTATAAAATGTTTGTTTGAATACACCCCATTCATGTTAGTCCATATATACTTCCTTCTCATGCTCGCCATTCCGAAAAACGGTTTCTACATCCATTTAATGAAGTCCGATGTCATAATAAGCTATTAAAGCCAAAACAATCATAAGAGAATTTTTCTTAGAAACCAGATAGTGAAAACCATCTTTTGGGTGAAACCTTTAGCAAAAAATGTGAGCCTTGTATCTTTCAATGACACCTTCGAATCGTGTTTTTGTCTTAGGGACCCATTAAGAATCAACGGTTCATAGACCATCAGAAAACTCTACTAATTCTCAAACTTTATTTTCACCCATAGATTTTATTTCTTGTTTTCTGCATTTAACCAATTTTCATAGTTGTCACTTTCCATGGCTTTTCAGAATGAGATCGGGTCATCCTCAATAGCATAAACCACATAATCATTATTTAGTTCAATTTTCTCAATTGTTTGTGATGCAACAATAAGAACAACTACTTTAGGTGAAGTTACATTTGAAGGAACTTCAACTTGAAATTCTTTAATGTCCACTTTACGCGTTTCACCATTCTCTTTAGTATCTATGTTCTTAATAAACCTAACATTACCCAATTTAAGTATTCTCGTACAAAGGTTATGACAATAAAATATTAACATTTTTTAGGATATCCATTGAAAAGACCACTAATATTTCTTGAGTCTAATTTATGTTCTTGTACAATATATAGCCTTACTTTTGTTGTATAGTCCCAAACACAAATGTGCCTTACACTCAATTTCTTTCTCATCCACATATTATAAGGGGTCTAGGAACGATCTTATTAGGAAACCAATTCAGAATATACATTGCAGAATTTGATGCATGGATCCACAATGAATGGAGTAATGAACAATACAATGTTTTGTTGAGGACTATCGGGTGTTGTATATTATGCATAAATGTCTTTCCTTTTAAGTAAATATGAACACCTCTAGGATATTCACATACTTAGACTTTTCATATAATAAATATGTATCTTAACATGAGTATTCATCAATAAAAAAGGATAAAGTGTTTTTCACCGCTCCACGAAGAAGCATTGATATGGCCACAAATGCTAGTGTGTATTATTCCAAGAAGCTGAATGCTTACTGTGGCATGATTTTATAGTATGTTTCATCTGCTTTCTTTTAAAGCACTATATACACACAGTTAGGTCAGTAAAATCTAATTGAGGAAGATTTTAGTTTTTTACCAACTTCATAATTTTTTTAAATATGACATAATCTTTAGTACCACAAAAACAATCACTTCGATACAATTTTCTTTTAATGACCTAATCTTTAGTGTCACAGTTAGAAGTTGTTAGAATTAACCTTCATATCTACTAGGTAAACAATTTTCTTTTTAATATATGCTTTCAATCCTTTAATCTAGTTCTTTTTGGTTTGTCTTGTAATATTACATTTCATCGGTTTAATAAAGTCATTCAGTTAAAAACAAATATTTTACCACAATATTTCTACAAATTTAAGTAAAATTTTGATTTATTTTTCAATAATACTTTGAGAATAAGATTATTTTTATTTTTATTTTTGTAAGTTAGGAAGAGTTGGGGCCTAGGTACCTTCTTAATCTATCCTCAGGTTGAGTGATATCATCAAATAGCACACTCATCAAATTTTTCTAATTCGTGATCTAAACCAAGAGGGCAATTTATCTTTAAGTATGGTAACCACTAAACCACAGACCACTTGGTTGAAAATAGCATTACTCCAACTGATTTTTTTTATTGCATTTCTCTCAATATATCTTCATGGGCTAACTTCACTAGCTACCTCAATTTTACCCATCCAATTTTTCTTCCTTGAACTTTAGAGCTCCTTAATTTTCTATTTGAACTTAAATTGCTCCTTACCTAACCCCCTCAACTTTATTCATCCAATGAAAATTAAGTATTCTGTTTTTAATATTAAATATATTTTAAAATCAATTAAAATAATAAATTAAGTATTCTGTTTTTAATATTAAAAATATTTTAATTTAATCAACATAGTTATTGAAAAATTGGATGCATAAAGTTGAGGGGGTTGGAAAATGAGCAATTTTAGTTCATGTCGAAAATTAAGGAGCTCCAAAATTCAGAAAAAAATGGATGGATAAAGTTAAAGGGATCGGGTAAGGAGCAATATAAGTTCAGGTGGAAAATTAAGAAGCTCCAAAGTTTAAAGAGAAAAAATTGGATAGATAAAATTAAAAAGGCTAGTGAAGTCAGTCATATTTTCATATATTTAGTCATCTTAATTTACTGTAATTATAATAAAATTAATTACACATTATGATCTTATTTCTAACATACTTTGAAACATTTATATTGCATACATGATTTTGAGAGAGAATCTTTGACTATTACCTATGTGTTGCTTAGTTCAAATTTTGTTTGTGTTTTTGTGGTATGTATTTAAGTGTTGTTCAAAGTTATTTGAAGATTTAACCCAAGAAAATCTACCATTAGCTCTTAGAAATTAATATGAGATCCAAGAAATTGTACTGTAATTGGAAATCAAATCTATAAGGTCATGAAGCAATAAGCAGTAAGAACTAAAAAGTGATAACATTTTTCTTATATAAAACGGAGTCATAATGAAGTAAAAAAACAAAAGTCCAATTTATGTTTTTCCTCCACTAGTCTTCGTTCTAAATACATCACCCATACTCTCTCAATCATCATCATCGCCAAAATCCCCAAAGAACCTCAGATTAGGGTTTCTATTTCACTGCTTGATCTCTGCGCACTGCTCATACATCTTTCGAATTCTTCATTAATCATGGAGAATCAGCAGAAGCAGGGAAAGTCGGAGTTGGCTGCTTCGGCTCGTCGCCAAGGTAGTTCGGTTGGGGGTATCGATCTCATGAGAGTTGATCAATGCCAGGAGATCGGTGTAACCGAAGTTCCTGCTCTCTCTAGACCTGCCCCGACGGTGGCTGTGTCCATTGAGCAAGTGGCCAGAGTTGTTGATGAAGTTGCCCCTGTAAAACGAAAACGAGGCCGACCTCCGAGGGCACATGCTCAGACGCCGTTGCATACTCGGCCACCTCCTCCACCCCGTAAGGATGACAAGGAAGATGATGTGTGCTTTATTTGCTTTGACGGCGGAGACCTCGTCCTCTGTGATCGCCGGTAAGTGAATGTCAACTTACAGTGATAATTTTGTTAGATGAGCCTTGGCCTATTTGTGTTTCAATAATTATGTTGTGTATCTCATCATCGATTCTAGTTACCAATTAGGCGCTGATTAATGATATATAGGTTAGTGATCAGTTATTAGTGCAGAATCTAGAAATGATATTTGCATTATTGCTAAGTTTTTATGGGTTTGTTTTGTCCATTCAGGAATTGCCCCAAGGCATACCATCCAGCTTGTATTAAGAGAGATGAGGCATTCTTTCGAACAGCAGCGAAATGGAATTGTGGTATGTAGTATAGTCCATGATGTTACTATGTTGTCTTTGCTGTGAGCAATCTAGGGACTGATAGTTCTGACATGCCTTTATTTCAAATCTCTGTTAAATGTTGACGTGAACACATCCTTCGGGAAATGATGTTTTTGTTCATTCATTCAGGTTGGCACATATGCAGTACATGCCAGAAAGCTTCTAGTTACATGTGTTATACATGCACTTTTTCTGTTTGCAAGCGGTGCATTAAAGATGCTGACTATGTGATTGTGAGAGATAACATGGGTCTTTGTGGCACATGTATTAAGCCTATAATGTTGATTGAGAATATTGCTCAAGGAGATCACGAAACAGTAAGACACTCCTCCACAATCTCTAATTGTCATTCAATACTTAGCCGCAAATTTGGTCTGACAAATTGAACTTTTACCAACCTTCCACAGCTACGTTAATAAAAATTTAGTTTGTTGATTTGATTTTTCTTTGGGCTTTTACATCTCTATTGACTGTTCTTTATTACAAAATCAGGGGTTTCTATTTATTTTAGATCGATTAAAATGACCTCGTAATGTTCACATGCACATGACACTATTACATATCGATACAATAGGTAATGCATGCTGCTCATTATTTTTTTTCCTTCTTTGTGTTGCATGTATAGGTTAAAGTGGATTTTGATGACAAACTCAGTTGGGAGTATCTGTTCAAGGTGTATTGGCTTTGCCTGAAGGAGGATCTGTCTCTAACGGTTGACGAGCTTACTAAAGCGAATAATCCTTGGAAGGAGGTTCCTGACACTGCTCCTAAAGTGGAGTCACAAAATGATCATACTCGTAACAAAGCTTGCTGTTCAGACAGTTCAGCTTCAGATGTAGCACTGAATGGAACAAAAAGAAGAAGGACCGGTGATGCCAAAAATCCAAGTAATATCGCAAAGAAACATTCTGGAGATACAAACTGGGCCACAAAAGAACTCCTCGAGTTTGTGTCTTTCATGAAAAATGGCGATACATCTGAACTTTCTCAGTTCGATGTACAGGGTCTTCTGCTTGACTATATCAAGAAAAAAAATCTTAGGGATCCTCTTCAGAAGTCTCAAGTTATTTGTGACCTGATGCTTGTGAAGTTGTTTGGCAAACAGCGAGTGGGTCACTTTGAAATGCTTAAGATTCTCGAATCTCACTTTCTTACCCAAGAGAAACCGAAAGATGAGAAAACTAAAAATGGTGAAACTACTCATACTGTTGTTCCCAGTCAACTACAGGATGATAGTGTTTATGATCCAGCGGTAAGGGACAAAAGACGGAAGCCGCGTAAGAAAACTGATGGCAGAGTACAAAATGAAAATCTGGATGCCTATGCAGCCATAGATGTTCACAATATCAACCTGATCTATTTGAGACGTAAATTTTTAGACACTCTACTTGATGATATCAACAAAGTTCACGAAAAGGTGGTAGGCACAATTTTGAGAATTAAGGTATCTGGTAACGACCAGAAGCTGGAGATTCACAGACTTGTTCAAGTTGTAGGTACTTGATTAATGGTCATATATATGCTTTTTATAAGGAAAATAAGAAATTTTATGACCCAAAAGTTTAACAGTAAGATCTCAGCTGATTTTGTGGTTACTTAACAGGTACATGCAAGGCAACAGCATCCTACCAACTTGGTGCGAAGACGACAGATATTATGCTAGAAATACAGAATTTGGACAAGAGAGAAGTCATCTCCATGGATCAATTATCAGACCAGAATGTCACAGAGGTGAATATGATTCTCTCTATAATATTGATTTCTGTACCTTTCTCTGTTTGTAAATAAAAAGTTAAAAACTCATCTAAGAAAAAGATAACCGTAGTATTGATGTTACACTTTTCATGTTTAATGTATTTATACCTGTGCTTTTCAGGACGAGTGCAAACGGTTGTGCCAGAGCATAAAATGTGGCCTCAATAAACATTTGACTGTTGTATGAATGCGCACACGAGACCTTCTCCTCCTGATATTGTGTAGTTTACCAAACTGGCAACAAATGTTTTTTTTTTTCTTTTTGTGTCAGGGTGACATCTTAAAGACGGCAGCAACACTGCAAGCCATGAGAATCAATGAGGTAGGGTCATGAAAAAGCAAATATCATTCATATATATATATCAAGATCCCCACAGTTATAGTTCTCTATTGTCATATGCTATGCTTCCCCGTGTAGGCTTTGGAAGCTGAAATATTAAAGCTTAGTCACCTTCGTGATCGGGCCAGTGAGAAGGGTCAAAGAAAGGAATATCCTTTTGAGATTGTATACTATATATGTTGTTCTTTGCGTCAGTTTTAATATGAAGTTGAGTTTGACACTTATTGCATGGAACTTTCAAGTCTTGAATTATCTACTATTCCTTGACTATCTCCCACGCTTAGAGAATGTGTAGAAAAAATAGAGCATCTACAATCACCTGAGGAACGCCAGCGCCTTCTGCAGGAAGTTCCAGAAGTTCATACAGATCCAAGCATGGATCCTAGTCATACCTCATCAGAAGTGGCAGGGTTGGGTACGAGGATACTAAGTCTCGCACTTTACATAGGATGTGAAACAGTTACTTATTCATTATCTTATGGAGATTTTCTGATTGGCTGATGCTGTTTACAATCTTCTATGTTTCTATATGCAGATAATAACATAAATGTACAAAGTAAAGCTTTGCGGAAAAACGGGATTATCCTGAACAACTTGGGAAATAGTGCGCAGGAAAAATTTGATGCACCAATTTCACAAAGCAAAAATGTCATGCATGCTACTAAAGATGATAATTCCAAGGACCACGACAACTCATCAGATATCCAGGTTTGACTATATTTCCCAATTCGCAATTCGCAATGCAACCTCCCATGATTTTCTATTTTGGTCATATAAATTTCTTGGTGCTGCAGGAAACTGGTAAAGATGACGAAGAGAGTGAAATATGGCATTATCGAGATCCAACAGGAAAGATCCAGGGACCTTTTTCTATGGTGCAGCTCCGCAGATGGAAGTCTAGCGGCCATTTTCCTTCTTATCTTAAGATATGGAAAGCACACGAGAAGCAAGACGAGGCTGTACTTCTGACAGATGCTCTCGCCGGAAGATTTAATAAAGCACCTAATTTGCCAAGTTCCTCTTTGCTTCCCCAGGAACTAAAACCATCCCGGCCCGACTCTGGGCGAACTGGCGTGGATGTGAACCGTCTTCAGAAGAACCCTATGCCAGTCAACGCCAGTGCAACTTCCGCTTCATCCTCTACTGTCAGTGTTCTTCCCATCGAATCAAAAGAGAAACAAGTTGTGGCTCCTGTATCGTGCTCTGGAAAGGTTGAGGATGGTAATTCTATTCGTCCCCGGCCCCAAGTTAGTTGTCCAGCATCAATGCATGTGGTTCCAGGACACGTGGTTACTCCTGACGTAAGAGAAACTTCAGGAACTGATCACTCCAATGCTATGAGATTAGATAGTAAGACTTTAGAAGATGGAACAAGTGGTGGTTCCACTTCCATAAACGGTTCTGTTCAAGCCCCAAACCTGAATCAAGAAAGCCGTTTCCTTAATCTCTCCTGTCCTACACCTAAGTCGAGCCCTGAAGACTTGGAAGCTCAAGCAGCGGAGACTATTCAGTCTCTCTCTTCATGTGTTCTGGTCAAAGGACCTTCTGGTGTCACATGGAGCACAACTACCACCGATGGTGCTACTACCACCACTTCAAGTGTTGTTGTCACTGGAGAACAGCTTCCTCAAGTAACTCAGCAGAGTGCTGTTGTTTTAGCTGCACCGTCTTTAAAGCCAATTAACTTGGCAGATGATCATGCCACAACTACTCAGACTTCAGACAACACCCAAGTGACTCACTCATCTGGGTGGCCGGCGATCGTGGCTGACCCTGATGAGTGTGATGAATCAGTGTCAGATCTATTAGCCGAAGTTGAAGCCATGGAGCAGAACGGTTTGCCCTCCTCACCCACCTCAACATTTCACTGCGATGATGATGATTTGACAAAAGGCCCGGAAAAAGATTTCTTTAACCCCGTGGCACGTATGTCCCTCGCATCTGAAACCTGTAGACTGGATGTCTCTCAGACGAGTGTTCACGACAATGTCTCTGCCGGAAAAATGTCAATCGGCACGCAGTTTAGAGACAACATTCCCTTCAACCAGTGTGGAACCGCTGGTCCAGAGCTCCTGCTCTTTGCACCGCCAGCACCAACTTCAATAAGTCATGAGCTGACTCTAACCACAACGGCTCTCAGACTGGGATCAGAAACCACAGTTGAAGCTGGATTGGTGGAGAGGCTTCCCAAGTCTGCTTCTGGACTTGGTTTGGAACCGAGCCCTCGGTCATTATCATCTCATGACACAGGCCGTGGAAACACCGAGCGTAGTCCACGTGGAAGTCAGCAAAAGAGATCCAGTGGGCACAGCAGAGAGCGACAACGGTGGAACAATGGTCACAGCAGTAGCGTCAACAACAATCATAATAATCGGCAATGGCCATACAGCAGTAGCCATGGGTATGACCATGTATCATCAGGTTCACATGCAGCAGCTCATCCGCCCAAAGGGCTGAAAATCTGTAAATTCTATGAGAATGGATACTGCAAAAAGGGTGCTTCTTGCAGTTTTTGGCACCCCTGAATTCTCAGTTTTGTATTTTATATATTTGTTTCCTTTTATTTTTAACATATCTCTTACATTTTTGTAAGACAGAAAGCTTCTGTAACCCATATGCCGCCTTTTTAAGTAATTATCAAATCTTTTTATAAATCTCATTAATAAGTTTGATGCAAGTAATGTAGACTAACCAATCAACTCTTTATCAAGTTAATCAATGTATATAAATATGCTGTGGAACAAATCAGATTTAATAAAGAATGATTGATATGTAATAGATAACAGAAGTGATTGCTAAAATAATGAGCAACTGTATACAGAAAACAAAAACTCAGTTTTGATACATCTCAAAGAAACTTAAATCGTAACTCTAAAAATCAGCAACCTTCTGCTTCTTCCATTTATAAGCAGCTTCAAGAATCTTGAGATTTGTCGTCTGTGGTTCTTCAGGGAACAAATAATCAACGTATTCTTCATATTCTGTTAATCCGTCTTTTCTTATGATTGGTTTTCTCTTTTTCAGCTTCTTTGGGAGCTTCGATTGTACAACACTAACATCCCCGAGCTTACCAAAAAAGCTCGACTCCATGTTGAGCCAATGCTCCAAAAGCATTGCTCGTTCTTCTTTAAGTTGTGGTGCAGTCTCTTTGTAATATGTATAGGCTCTTTCGAAAATCGCCCTGGCACACTCTACTTTGTGTTCACTAACATCTTCTTGTTCCCCAACCGAAGCTTCAAACTCTGCAAAACTGATCCAAACCTTGTAATGTTTTGTACGGTCCAAGAGCCGTTCATATAAAGCTCTTGTCGTCTCTAATTCCCCTTGTGATATCTCGAAATCGATATATTCTTTCCATAGTAGTTCAGGCATGTCAAGAGCTTCCTCAGATATTCCAAGTTCAAATATAGCTCTAGCTCGTTCTGTTTCAGCAAGAGACCTTTCTAACTCAGCATACTTCCTCCAAGCATAACAATTTTCAGGAGACCATTCAAGATACCGCCCATATAGTTTCCTGCATCTATCTATGTTTCCCAACTTGAGTTCAATTTCAATGTAGTTCTTGAATACCTTATCTTTAGGAGCTCTTCCAATAGCATTTCCTAATATCTTCCGAGCACCCGAGAGATTCAATTGTCTAATCTCAAACTCTGCAGCCAGTAACCATACTTTGGCAAATGAAAATTTGGCGTGAGGAATAAGATTGAGGCATTCTCTGTATACATCTCGTGTACGATCCACATCTCCAGCTTCAATCTCCTCATACAATGCATAGCTAATCCACAGATATATGTATCTTTGCCAGTATCGTTTCTCCTCGGCTGGTGGAACATTCGCAATAGCCCTCTCGTATATGTCTCTGATCCTATCTTTGTTCCCCACACTCTCCTCTAACCTCAGGTAATCGAACCAAGAATCGTAATTCAAAGGGTTCTTTCTCACTTCATCTTCATACTGACACCTTTTCTTTCCAACAATGGCGTCTTCAATCTCTTCCTTGTCTCCATACTGTTTCTCAAAAGCCACAAATTTCCTGATCAAATTCTCAGCTCTTCCTTTAGGGATAGAATCAAGAGCAAACTTGTAGATAATCCGAGCCCGTTCTACTTCTTTGAATCGTTCTTCAAATTCGGCAAAGGCAACAAAGAGCATCTCTGCTTCTTCATCGTCTCGAAGAAGCTCCGTGGCGTGTTCGTACACAGTCCTTGCACGCGCAACTTCACCGAGCTTCGTCTCAAATTCTGCATATCGAATAAAAGCAGAAACTTTCGGATGACATAGAACAAACCTTTCGTAGATCGATCTTGCACGTTCGGTTTCACTATACCTAAGTTCGAATTTAACAAACAAGAGCCAGCTTTGTTGATCAGGAAACCAATTCATCCACCGCTCAAATATCAATCTAGCTCCGGAGATATTCCCTAGTATCTCCTCCATGTGAACATACTTGTACCAGAGCTGATCGACGCGAGGAAGAAACGTAACGGCTCGATCAAAAACGTTTCTGGCATGGTTAACAGATTTGGTTCTCATCTCCATCTCTGCGTATTTGATCCAAAGCGTATGGTTCTGGTAATTATCTTGCAAAGCTCGCTCCCATACACTCCTAGCACGGGCGTAATCCTTCTGTGACTCTTCCCACATCGCGTATTTTATCCAAACATTGTTACTGGATCTCGCTCCGGAAATCTGATTCTCAAACTCCTTACGACGTCGGAGTCTGTAGTCGGAAAGCTCAAACGAATCAATAATTTTATGTTTAGGTGGCCGGATCTCAGCCTGACTCTGTTGAGCTTCTCTTAGAAGCTGTTCTGCGGTGATTTGCACCGGTGCCGGAAACTTATTCTTCACACGCATCTGTCTCGGAAGCGCAGAGGTCATGATCTCTTCTCTCGTTTAGTTTTCTCTTTAGGGTTCTAAGATTTTGAGAAAAGAGGTGAGGTGTGAAGAAAAGTGACGGAACTCGTTCCTTATATAGGAGTTGGAGTATGAACGAGTTTTTCCAAATCTGACTTTTATTTGGATTTGATTTACCTGAAAAATCGCAAAAATATATCTTAAAAGATTAGGATATAAACAAACAAGATTAAGGAAATTTCAACCGACGTTAAACTTTATCCATAATCTAACTTGTTGAGCAAGTTTCCTTATTGCTGTGCAAGATTTTGACTAAGGACAAAATATCTATTAGTATAAATTGGATACTTCACTTTGCAAAATGGACATAAGAGCATCTCCAATGATATATCTAAATTTTTTGTATCTTAACTTAATTTTCTTTTATTTTATATTTAATTTTGTATCTAAGATACTTAAAAATTTTAGAAATAAAATGATCCTCCATTGGTGTATCTTAAACTTTGGTTCTTAAAATTTTTAAAATCATCCCAACATGTTTCTTCATTAAACTTACAAATTCTTCTTCTTTTTCTTCTTTCTCCTTCTGAATTCTTTTGAATTATGATGTTTCTTCTGCGTTCTTCTTCTTGAGGCTATCAAGCAATGTGTCAAAACACAAATCATCATTACAACAAAATTTCAAGCTTCAAAAACAAATCACAACATCTGTGAATATTCTCACAACATATGTGAAAACTTCACACAAATCAGAACATCAAATTAACCCGAAAAACAATAATCTAATATCAAGCGACTATGCTAATCAGCTTCGATATGGTGCAATATCTAGATTTACTGATCAAATGTCTTTTGTAATTCTATGAATAATACTAAAAAGGCTTCTCAAGATGTATAGGTTCATAGTATTAGTAAAAAGTATTTTACCTTAGCGTAGTAATCTTTCCACAATCTTCGTGCAATCTGATGACCTCCCAAATCAAATGCCTTGAATTTGATTTTGCCAATGCTAAGTTCTTCAGAAGTTGGATGCTGAGTTGGTTGATGCTGCACCAATCTCTATTGAACAACTCAAAAGCAATATCAGATAAAATTGATGAACACTATCAAACTATAAAGTAGATTCATCTCTTTCCCCAATGAAAAGCAAAGGAAACAAAATTTTGATTATCAAAGTAACATCTAGAGATTATCTCAACAGCAAAGATAAAGTTTTCTTAGCTCAAATCTAGAATCTACGAAAACTGATTATCAAAGTAACATTAAGAGATTATGTTAACAGCAGAGATAAATTCTTCTTAGCTCAAATCTAGAATCTACGAAAACTGATTATCAAAGTAACATTCAAAGATTTTGTTAACATTAGAGATAAATTCTTATTAGCTAAAATCTAAAATCTACTCCAAAATTAAACACTTCTAAGATTTGATTTGAAACTATAACAGAGATCGAACAAGGTAAGATAGATACATGGTATAGAAACATACAACTCACTGTATCATAGAGCTGGGCAAAATATCCGTTAAATCCGCTTTGATTCGTTATTTGATTCGATTCGATCCGAAAAATCAGGATATCCGTTAAATTTTTTAACAAAGCATATAGTAAAATTCATTATCCGTAAAAAACGAAGCAAATCACAAATATTATTTTTTAAAAGTTCGGATATCCGCTCCGATCCGTATATTTATATATAATACAACAATATAATAGTATAAAGATGGGAATAATGTTTTAAAATAAAAAGAATTTACATTAGATACCAATTACTCATTATTTACCATACATTAGTTCTCATAAATCTATATAACACTAATAGTACTTATTAGGCCAAATATTGCAAGCCCACTACATATCAATGTAACGAAGCTTCTGCTTCATCTTCCCAAATACGTTGATGGCCGGCGAATGAATCAACAGAGAACTTGAAACGTCTTTTGTCAATTGATTTTCCCAAAATCGTTTTTGTGTTCCTTTTAAACATAATTATTTGTTTTCTATTTTTTAACTTTATCTATTTCTTACTTCATCTCTTGTTTTTCTCTCCAGACTAACCCTAAAGAACAATTCTTCTTGTTCTTTCATTTGCCATTTTACAGGTAAAAGCTTCATATTTAGTGATTTTTTGTTTGATTATTTCAAGTTTATTTCCTATTTCCTTGTATTGTTTGTTTTCATTTGAAATTTTGTGGTCATGTATCTCGGTTTCATACGTTTGAATCTTTTTCTTTTTTATATACAGATGACAAATAAGGAAGCAAAAGAAAATCCAGTTCCACAAGTGGATGATCAACAAACAGAACCAAAAGGTGCAAATGAACCTAAGAAGAAGGTACAAAAATACAAATCTCCTGCCGGGAATCATTTTGTTAAAAAAGAATATGGACTTAAAGCTGCACGTAATTACTGTTCTACGTTAATTTCTTGTCAAACTGATGTTGGTTCAATTACTAGTGTTATGCTTAATCATTTGAAAAGATGTAAGCAATATAGAAATCTTGGGGAATATGAAGAGCTGATGAAAACAAAGATAAAAGGGTGAAACAATCAACTCTTTTTCATCAAAACAGTGCTGGAAATAATAAAGATGTCCTTCCATCCATTATTGGATATAATAAAGATGATTGTCGTCGTGCTTTGGTGAGAATGATCATAAAAGATGAATTGCCTTTTAGGTTTGTAGAGCGTGAAAATTTTTAGGAATTGTTAGAGTGTTGCAACCACGTTTTACAATTCCTTCGAGTAGGACTGTGACTAGAGATTGCTTAGATATGTTTAAAGTGGAAAGAGAGCAGTTACAGAAATGGTTTAAGAATTTTTATGGAAGTGTTAGTCTCACCACTGATACATGGTCTTCTTGTCAGAATTTGAGTTATATTTGCTTGGCAGCTCATTTTATAGAATCTGATTGGAAATTGCATAAGAAGATATTGAACTTTTGTCAAGTTACAAGTCATTCAGGTAAAATGATGGGAAGAACTGTTGAAAAGTGTTTACATTTTTGGGGGATTGAAAAAGTATTTACAATTACAGTGGACAACGTAAGTTCAAACGATTTAGGAGTGCGTTATATGAGACAAAGTCTTAAATCAAGAGAAGGTTGTGTGCTAGATGGAGAGTTTCTTCATATGCGTTGTGGTGCTCATATATTAGGTTTAATTGTTAAGGATGGTTTAAAAGATGTAGCAGATTCAGTTTCTCGGATTCGTTCGGCAGTTCGTTACATAAGATCTTCTCCAAGTAGGTTGGTAAAATTTAAGGAATGTTTAGAACAACTAAAATTTCCTACAAACTCTGGTATTTGCTTGGATGTAGAAAAAATATGGAACTCAACTTTCTTGATGTTGGATTCAGCTATTAAGGTAAAGAAAGCTTTTGATTTGTTGGAGCTAAAAGATAAAACATATAGAGTTGATATGGGTCATAGTTTACCAAATGATAAAGATTGGTCTTATGCCGAGAGTCTTCTTCCATTCTTAAGATATTTTTATGAGACCACTTTGAAGATATCTGGATCTCTTTATATCACATCAAATGTTTACATGAAAGAGATATTTGGTTTATCTTTACTCATTATGAAAATGGGTATGGATGATGCTAAATTGCTAAGGGATATGTCAACCAAGATGAGAGAAAAGTATGATAAGTATTGGGACAATTTTGATAACATGAACATGGTTATTTTTGTTGCTACCATACTTGATCCTAGATATAAGAAGCGATGGGTACGTTGGTTAATTGGGGAAATCTACCTAGAAAAAGATGCTGCTAATTTATCCTTAAAGATTGATGTTCCTTTAGAGAAGATGTTTAAATACTTTAAAGCACAATTTCTGAAAATTCAGTGTCTTCTAGAAAAAGAGATGAAAACGTTGTTGAAGCTAATGTCCAAAATATTGAGAAGATTGGTTCTTGGATGACTTCAATGTACAAAAAACAAAGAGAGTAAAGGGCATTCACAACCAGAATCAGAATTGGAAAGGTATTTAATGGATGATTGCAAAGATGATGAGGATGAAAATTTTGATATTTTTTGTTGGTGGAAGACTACAGTATCAAAATATAAGATACTCTCTTTGATGGCGAAACATATACTTGTTGTTCCGGTGTCGACGGTTGCATCAGAATCTGATTTTAGTGCGGGTGGTCGTGTACTCGATTCTTTTCGTAGTTCACTCACTCCAACTATGGTTGAAGCTCTTATATGCACTCAAGATTGGATCCGGCATGAAAATCATGCTCTTATTGTAGAAGAAACAATGGATGATATTGTAGCATTGGAATCAGGTAATAAACTTTCGATATTTAAATATTTGAAACAAAGTTTACATGATCTGTTTATTTTTTATTTTCCTTTATAGTAACAGATATGAAGTATGGAGATATTGCATCTTCTTCTATGATTATTGATGATTGAATATGGATAAAGGTTTAGTTAAAAACTTCTTAATATATATATTTTATATTTGACGTTTGTTATATCTTGATTTTAGTTTGTTGTTTATATGCAGATGTATATAGTACCACATAGAGCTGGTGAACCTGGTGGTTGAAGTTTTTGACTTTTTGGATCAATCTTCGAAAAAAAGTGAAGTTTTTTTGGAGGAAATAGATTTTCTTTTGATGGCTATGTATTTCCATTATTGTTTTATCACTACATGAGATCATTATAAGAGATCATTGATGGAGATTATTGATCGAATGTTAGTTAATTTTTTGTAATTAATTTTAAGAACATTATCAGACTTAGATTTATGTTTAAACATATGTTTTAGTTATTTTAGAATTTTAACGGATCGGAGCGGATATATGCGGATATCTAAAAATTTTACGGATATCCGAGTTTTCGGTCATCCGGAAAATTTCGAATCGGATCGGATCAAAAAATCAAATATCCGAATAACACGGAAGGGATCACGGATAGTATAATTTTACAGGGTATTTGCTTCGTGCCCAGCCCTATCATGTATAGAAACATACAACTCAATGTATCATCAAAATCAAAATCAAAATGAAAAGAAGGCAAGATAGATACAACTAATCAGAACATGAACCAGACAACAAATGAAAAGGAAGATTGTCCATCGAAACACAACAAAGCACATAAATTTGATCCAGAAAAAAAAACACAGACACCAAATTGAGGTTGCGAAGAAGTTGTACCTTTCATATTTCGATCACTCTCCAGTTTGATTAAGGAATCAGACGACGAATCCTCTTCTGTTTCTTCTCCCTGATTTTCCGTAATATCTCTCTCCTCCGAGCTCGAAGGTATTGGTCGGATCTTTCACCAAAAATTATAGTTGGAACTTCCGTAAAAAGTGAAAAGGAGCATGGTTTTGATACGTGTGTGTGAAGAAACGATTCTAAAAACCCTAAATTGAGAATCGATTCTCATCCTTTTCTTTTTCTTTTGACATTTTCGTTTATTTATTTTTCTAAGAAACTCCTAAAAAACCCTGAAGACACTCCGATGGAGATGGTCTGACTAGGGTGTTAAAATGGCTGACCATGTCCATTTTTACCCGTCCAACAGTGACTATTACAATTATGAACAAACATTGGTCACGTCCATAAACGCTCAGGCGCATTAACATCCAAACCCATTAATGCTCATGTCCAATTGGGGTGTCCATTGTTCAAGCCATTGAATCAAAAACCAATCTATTTCCAAATACTATGATCCTAAAAAGTTCTTTAAAATTCAAGAATCTCTGCTAAACAAAAATAAAATTGCAGATGACCCTAAACTGAGATTAAGCATATGCTTATGCTTATCCTTACAAAGTAGAATTACATTGCTTATCCTTATCTATGATGGAATTAACCAAAAATCATACAAAGTCAACTAAATCATACTAAAGCAAATGCATGATTGTAATATTGAGTGGAGAAATAAGACAATGATATTCAACCATTGCTTCTGTTATCACTTTTTACCACATGTGTGAGTATGTGACCAATCTTAATTAAACGATGACAAATCACACATAATTGAAGCACTGTTTGAAATCGGCTTTGCTAGAGTGCTTGAATTTTTCGAAAATAATAACAAAACTAACATTAAAAAAAAAAAAATTGAAGCATTGATTCTTTCAATGGACATATGAATTAACTCGAAATAAGGGATATGCAAAAGATAAACCCTAAATTTGAATCAAATTTCAACCATTTAAGTCTAGGAATCGATTGTAGTTGTTGAATCAAAGCAATTGATTAAAAGAGTCTGAGAAATTGGGAATGGTATGAAAGTGATTCAAACGAAATCAAACAAGATCGTACCTTTAAAGCAAAAGACGAATCGTATACGCGATGATGAACAAAACACTTATCAAATTGAAATCAGAGAAAAGCCCTCGTATACGTGATGTCACATAACTTAATATCAATCTCTCTCGCACATTAAAAACTCATACACTCATTTTACTCTCTCTTACAAACTTATATACCATATATTATTATATTATATATAATATTTTATTAGCACGAGCGTCTGTATATCATATCAAATATCCAACACCCGGTTTCGCTAAGCGTCGAAGGTAAAATTTAAATTATATCAAATTTATTCAAGTTCAAATTTTTTAATTTTACTTTCGAAGTGGAAGGTTTTGCCTCCTCCCGCGCTGAGCCCTTTGATCATTATAGGAGACATGCTCCTCAATCATAAAATAAACTGGACGATGTTTTGTTGATCATTATAAGGTCCATGTCCTTTATCATAAAAATTTACAGGATATGTCCCCTTGGTCATTACATGGGCGATTCTTTCTAGATCATATAAATAAATGATATATCTCCGGGTCGATTGAAATATTATTTCTTTCGATCCTATGGATGGCAATCCCACCTACACAATCACGTGGTGGCACATGCCCCATAATTGATTATTTCAAATTATGTATTTAAATTATTATTTTAAATTTTAATTTAAATTATTCGTTTAAATTATGATTTAAATTATGCATTAATTTATGTACTTAAATTATGCATGAAATTATGCCTTAAGTCGCTCTTGAATAGTGAAAGTATTTATGTAAAGCTGAAATGCTTCAGAAGAGCTAAAATGCTCATAAATATCTGAATGCTCTAGAAGAGCATATAGTGAAGATAATGTAAAAATAATGTAAAAGTTTAGATGAACTAGTCTCTCGATTTTCAAAGACATTAAGATCATAATTATTGACGTCTTGGATTCAAAGTCTCAACCAAAACCTCGTGAAGTTTCATAAAAACATTTGTATCGATTTTATGACACGGGACGATAAATGAATGTAATATTAATGTTCAACCACAAATTTAGACATGCATGTTATGATTATATCATGCAATAAACATTGCAAAAGATATATATATATATATATATATATATATATATATGTTAGTAAATATGAAGTTTACTAATTACGAAAGACATAATAAAACCAACTAAGACATCTCGGTTAAACAAAAATTTATAAATCATTGAAAATATAATTTTATGCATAATTTCAGTATATGTTAAATTTATTTAATTTATGTTAAATTTATTTAATTTATGTTAAATTTATTTAATCTATATTAAATTATTTAAATTTATATGTTATATATGGAGTTGATGGTAATGCCTTCTTCTTATTTTAAAATAAGGTTATGCCTTTTTGAATCATATGACCTCTGACCTAATCACTGTTTTGGTTAAACAAGATCATTAAAAAATAATGGTTTTTGATTCCTTTAGTCTACCATCGTATCAAACCCAAAATAAAACAGATTCAATAATGGAAATCGGTCGATGAATGACATGTTAAATCATCATCCAAAGAAAGGTTTTTGGTATCCCAATAATTAAAAGATCTTAAAGTAAAACACATAACCCGAGATAGTTAATGATGTTTATCCTAAAATGGGATTTAGTTCGAGATGGATAAATCTAAATAGGTATCATCTCGAGGGAGAGATTTAAAGAATCCTATATATCGACAATAAGTTGATAGTTTTATAGAGTTGACCTCCTAAAGTTTATACTTTGGTGAGATTACACGTCAAAATTTATTAGTTATTATATGTCGATTGAGATAAAGTGTAACATCTAGAAAATTATGTTCACACTTAATATGAGCGTGATGAACCATTAGTAAAGCAATCAACATAATTGAAAAACTATTTATGGTGATATACCCGTGTATTTTTCATGGAACATGCAAATTGCATGTAAAAATGATATATATAAATATCCTAGAAGGATAGAAAATCATCAATGAGTGATGTGCTTATTACAAGATTCTTATAATAAAAGATTATATAAGAAAGAATCATTGAATATTTTGGATCTTGAAAAAATAAGTGTGAACTTAAAGTTCAGAAGTTCAAAAGATCACTATTCATAATATCTTGTAAACTAAATGCCAAGATTATTTATAAACAATAATAATGATGGATGAGATTTTATTATATGAATTATCATTATAGATCCTCATTTAAATATATGAATACAATTCATCTCAAATTTTCTGGTGAATATGCTCTAATAAAATATGTCTTTAAAGAATGACATATTAAATCTATAACACATATATTACTTGAAAGACTACTTTGGTTCAAAATATAAAGAAAATCCTCGAAAAAAAGCAATTTTTAATAAAAAAGAGGATTAAAACTCCTTGAGGAGAAGTATGACGTAGACATGATTAATAATAAATTCAAGTACTTGAATAAAATCATTTATGAATGATAAGAGATCTCGATTAACCATATCATTACGGAAAATGTGGAACCAAAGAGATAAAAGTAATTGTCGAAAATATAAAATGACATAATGCACAGTGTATAAATGAATCTCCGCTCCAAATATGAGGGTAGAGAAAGTATTATTGTCCAATAAATAAAAGAGATAGTCAAGTCTATAGTATACTCGCTATAAGAACGATAAAATTTTGGACTAAAGGTCTGAGCATCAAATGAGTATTATTATATATAAAACAAAACTTGTGCGTCGCACAACATTTTGTAAATATCCAATAAGAGTATATATATATATATATATATATATATATATATATATATATATATATATATAATGTT